>MU226856.1:1535313-1545328 GCA_018584345.1 Thuja plicata | reverse complement strand
TAAGATTTAAACATTTTTGGGAGGGATTTCTTAATTAAATATTTTTAATTAAGATAAAGGGATTTAATGACATAAAAATAAATAAATAAATTAATTAATTAATAAATGATGATGTCATCAGGGGTTTTTCAGAAAATAAAAATACTTTATTTTCTAAAGGATTTTTAGGTGTCTACAATTACATTTATAGAGTAATATTTAAATATTTTAATTCTTCACTTCTTGGTGCAGCTTCTTAAGGGTTTCTTCAAAAACAACAATATTTAAATATTTTTGTTCATCTTCACTTCTTGGTGCAGCTTCTTAAGGGTGAATTAAATTCTTTCTTAGATTTAAAGAAAACAATGATTTTAATATTACATTTTTATAATTTGAATAAAATATTATATTAAAATAATTAGTTTTAGATAATTTGATTTAAATATTGCATTTAGATTATTTGATTTAAATATTGGAATGATTCATTTCATAGAATTACTCATTCAATATTACATTTAGTTAATTTGATTTAAATATTAGAATTACTAATTTCAATATTAGATTTATTAGATTTAGATAATTTGTTTTAAATATTAAATATAGAAATTTCAATATTAGATTTATATAACTTGTTTTAAATATTAGAATTAGTAATTTTAATATTATAATTAATTTTTTTATATTAAAAGTTTGAATTTTTTTTATACAGTTATGTCCTGAGAAAGAATGGATTTTGGGATGATGGAACCAAATAATGTGGAATTAGAGAGTTCAACATTAGTTTTTGTTTTGAGACCCACTACATGTGATAGAGGGATCATGCCTTTTTGGGTAAACATCCAAGGTTTAGGTATTTCGTGATGAACATCATAGGTTGATGCGGTTTGGGATTGAAGAGTTTAGTATTAGTTTTTGTTTTGAGATCCACTATATATGATAGGGGGATCATAACTTTTTGTTTATCATTATTTTGTATGGAAAGTGACAGATCATGTAACATCATTTTTTCATAAAATGACCTTTTAGACCATTTTATTGTCATGTTGTATCCATTATTCTTATAAAATATTCATTTTTGTAACGTTACAAAATATTGGCTCTCATTGTCTCCATGTTCTTATGGCTCTCATTGTGTCCATGTTTTTATAATGAATATAATTTATTTACTCTATTTGTTCTTCTAATCTAATTATGTTGTTCTACATTTTTGTGTTCATGTATAATATGTATTTCAATATAACACAAAAAACTAATCTCTAACTTGACATGCATTATTAATAATAATAAACATATGAAATTCTAATTCAACATTTTTTTTTATCGTTGTCTTAACAAAAATGCAACCATATAGAATTAAATAGTATTTTATAAATATATATAAGATTTAAAAATAAATAAATAATTTTTCAAAATAATAAAATTCTTAAGACGAAGACAATGCTTTCACATGTGTGTATATATATATACATTTATAGTAAATGATATCTAACACTCATTCTTTCAAAAGAATATAATTTGTTAGATACTAAAGGTATACCCTAATCCATACACCCTAAACCTAACCCTAATTATACATTGACCTAAATTGTAATATTGACCTTAACCCTAATACTAATCCTAATAATAACCCTAGCCATTAATTTAATACTAGTCCTAACTCTAAACCATACATCCTAACCCTAACC
This sequence comes from Thuja plicata, assembly GCA_018584345.1. NCBI lineage: Eukaryota > Viridiplantae > Streptophyta > Pinopsida > Cupressales > Cupressaceae > Thuja > Thuja plicata. The sequence continues at coordinate 1,543,664 of MU226856.1, read as the reverse complement.
CTAATTAGACCATTGATCCTAATTGTAATGCTAATCTTAACCCTAATACTAACTTTAACCCTAACCCTAATTTTAACATAATACTACTCCTATCTATAAATCATACACGCTAACCCTAACCCTAATTAGGCCTTTAACCCTAATTGTAATGCTAAGTTTGACCCTAATAGTAACTCTAACACTAACCTTCATACTAACCCTAATCATTAACATAATACTACTCCTAACTTTAAGTTGTACACCCTAACCCTAATCCTAATACTAACCCTAACACTAACCCTAATCTTAATCGTTAACATAATACTACTCCTAACTCTAAACCATACACCATAACCCTAACCTTAATTAGACAATTAACCTTAATCATAATGTGAACATTAACCCTAATACTAACCCTAATTAGACCATTGATCCTAATTGTAATGCTAACCTTAACCCTAACACTAACCCTAACAATAAGCATAATACTAACCCTAACCCTAACCCTAATTGTTAACATAATACTACTCCTAACTTTAAGCTATACACCCTAACCCTAACCCAGATTAGACAATTGACACTAATCGTAATGCTAACCTTAACCCTAACCATAACGAATAACATAATACTACTCAAAATCCTAAATATAATACTACTTAAAACCCTAAATTGTACACCCTAATCCTAAGCCTAATTAGACTGTTGACCCTAATTGTAATGCTAACCTTAACCCTAATTCTTACCCTAATACTAACCATAACACTAACCTTTATCCTAACCCTAACTCTAACCCTAACCCTAACCATTAACATAATACTACTCCTAACTCTAAATCATATACCCTTACCCTAATTAGACCATTGACCCTAATCATAATGCTAACCTTAACCCTAATTCTAATCCTAATACTAATCATAACACTACCCCGTTCCCTAATCATTAACATAATACTAATCTTAACTTTAAACCATACACCCTAATTCTAACCCTAATTAGACCATTGACCCTAATCATAATACTAACCTTAACCCTAATACTACCCTAGCTCTAACCCTAACCATTAATATAATACTACTCCTAACTTTAAACTTTACACCCTAACCCTAACCCTAATACTAACCCTAACCCTAATCTTTAACATAATACTACTCCTAACTCTAATATGTACACCCTAACCCTAATTAGACCATTAAACCTAATCGTAATGCTAACCTTAACCCTAATTCTAACCCTAACACTAATCCTAACACTAACCCTAATACTAAGCCTAATACTAACCTTAACACTAACCCTAAACCTTATTATAATATTGACCTTAATTATAGTGCTAACCTTAACCCTAACCCTAACCCTAACCCTAACCCTAACTATTAGCATAATACTACTCCTAACTCTAAACTGTATACCCTAACCCTGACTCTAATTAGACCATTGAACCTAATCATAATGATAACCTTAACCCTAATTCCAATCCTAATACTAAACCTAACACTAATTCTAATAATAATCCTAACCCTAACTCTAATCCCAATCGTTAATATAATACTACTCCTAATTGTAGACCGTACACCCTAACCCTACCCTAATTATACCATTGACCTTAATTATAGTGCTATGTTTAACCCTAATACTAACCCTTACACTAACCCTAACCCTCACCCTAATCTTTAACATAATAATGCTCCTAGCTTTCACCCATACACTGTTACCATAACTAGACCATTGACCCTAATCATAATGCTAACCTTAACCCTAATAATAACCCTAACTGTAACATTAATCCTAACCATTAACATAATACTACTCCTAACTCAAAACCATATGCCCTAACCCTAGTTAGACCATTGACCATAATCATAATACTAACCATAGCCCTGATACTAACTTTAACCTTAACCATTAACATAATACTAGTCTTAAATCTAAACCATACACCCTAACCCTAACCTTAATTAGACCATTGACCCTAATCATAATGCTAACCTTAACCCTAACACTAACCCTAATTATAACCCTAATCCTAACCCTAATCATTAATATAATACTACTCCTAACTCATACCCATATACCCTAACCCTAAGCCTAATTACACCATTGACCCTAATCATAATGCTAACCTTAACCGTAATACTAACCCTAACCCTAACCGTTAACATAATACTACTCCTAACTTTAAGTTGTACACCCGAATCCTAACCGTAATTAGACCATTGCTCCTAATCTTAACGCTAACCTTAACCCTAATACTAACCCTAACACTAACCCTAATCCTAACCCTAATCATTAACATAATACTACTCCTAATGCTAAACCATACACCCTAACCCTAACCCTAATCATAATGCTAACCTTTACCCTAATACTAACCCTAACCTTAGCCTTAACCTTTAACATAATACTACTCCTAAATCTAAATCGTACACCCTAACCCTAACCATAATTAGACGATTGACCCTAATCGTAATAGTAACCTTAACCTTAATACTAATGCTAACACTAAGCCTAATACCAACCTTAATCGTTAACATAATACTACTCCTAACTATAAATCATACACTCTAACCCTAACCCTAATTAGACCATTGAACTTAATCGTAATGCTAACCATAACCCTTATTCTAACTGTAATATTAATCCTAACACTAATCCTAATACTAAATTTAACCCTAACCCTTACCGTTAACACTATACTACTCCAGACTTTAAACTGTACACCCTAATCCTGTGCCTAATTAGACCATTGACCCTAATCATAATGCTAACCTTAACCCTAGGTTTAATGCTAAAATTAATTATTATATTAACCCTAATTCTAGCCAATTGTAACATTAATCGTTAACACTAACCTTATTTACATTGATGAACCTAATTGTTACCATAACACTAACCCTAACTCTAACCATAACCATTAATCATAAAATGCCTTCCATGTTTCATCGTGACTGCTACTAGCTTATATATACCTATATATATAATACTCCAAGAGTAATCCTTCTCAAGGTGCCTATTTTAGTCATCCCTAATCCACACAATAAAATAGGCACACTCGAGAAGGATTACTCTCAGTGTATTATATATATAGGTATATATAAGCTAGTTACTAATTTTCTCAGTTAGCAAAGGTAGTTTTGAGTTACTCCACCCTAATCTAGTACATACTTATAATTGGAAATTTTTCTCACAAAAAATTATGGTTTATTCACACCCAAATATCATAACAGCACCATAACATAACATGGCTTTTGTTAGTATTTTATGCCCATCAACAGTTTGGTTTATTTGACTGTGCTGGCACGCCATAGTCTTTATAATAGTACTTTTGTGACTAGTGATCATTGTTGGGAATGCTTCAAGTACCTAAAAACCTACGTCAAACTAACCTTCACCAAAATGTGGGAGGATTCCAAAGGACAAAGTAGAGGAAATTGTAGGAAGATATTAGCCATTCATGTTTTATGACAAGCTTATTTCTTTAAAGACGGTAACTAGAATTTGCAAGTATGTCACTACCAATATGGGCGAATATGTGGCTTTCCATCCTAAACTATCCATTTGTGATTCAACTTCAACTAGTCCTCCTTAGGGATAACTTTAAGAAACTCCCTCCTAGGAAAAAGTGTGAAATCATGGCGAATCGTATATTTATTTAGGGGAAATTTTTTCTTGATGATGGCAAATTTTCTTTCCAAATTAGGAAAATAATATAAAGGCAAAGGCAATTTTTTCCCTGCCCAATGAAAATTCCATAAAATCTTGGCGAATAATACATTAATGTGGTGTAATATATATATTGTGTGAGGCGATTTTTTTCTATTATAGTAAATACATTATAATATATGAGGCGAATGATATTTTGTTGAAGGGGAAAAAAAATTGTGCTGGCGAATTTTATGTGCCTTTTGAAAATATATGTATTTTTTTGGCTAATCTATCATTAAGTATGGGAAAAATAAATATTTTATTGGTGATTTTCAAATGATAGGACTTGTCAGTGCATCATGTGGGCCAAGTTGCCAACGCCAACTAATAACTTATTTGCAGATTACACACTTGTTGGTATCCATAGCACAAAAAGTTACATCGAAACAACCTAACAGTAACATCCATCATTTTATAGTGTTAAATACTCTTATTTGAGACCGTTTGATGATCCTAGATCAATGGCTAAATTTTAATTTCGGCCCAATTTCTTGAAGGAAACAAAGTTCTCCAGGAATTCGCTAGAATGATGACATGTATCAAATTAATCTGCACCATAACTATTATCTAATTAATGCAACATCATGTAATGACATCATTATTTACATGTATCAAGTCTTAGATCAGTTTAGGTGGACGGTTGATAATGTATCACAGTTGTCGTTAATAAAAGAAATGTTTTATCACTGACACTAAACCTAGCTATTTCTAATTTCACACAGTCATGCTTTTAATATGAACGAATGTGCTATTACTATGAAAGATTTACAGAATTTTGAAGGACAAATGAATTAATTAGGTTAGAGAAAGAATTAAGGGCTACTTATAGATTATCTACGCTTCCTTCTTCTTCATTTCTCCTTTGGTTTGGGTTTGCCTTTTCTAGTGCTTGGAAGATTGCCTCTGGTTTAGGTTTTTAGGTTGTATAATTTTAGATATTGTTGTAGTTGTTTTTTGAAGATGGACACTCCTATCCGTTTGATAAGAACATCTGCGGAGGAAAAGAAGGCCTTTTTGGGCCCGGTCTCAAACCAAACCCTTGAATCAGTTTGCAAGGAGTTTGGAGCCTTAACAAATGAGGCTGCGAGGATGGTGCTGGGCCGTGAATTTTTTGAAAATATTGATAGGTACCGAGTTAACACGAACATTATGTCCCATTTTTTGGCATCTCTTTTGGACCTCAGGGGAGAGAAGGTGGATATTCTCCTTCTGTTAAGGAAGCTATTCAAACATGAATTCTTGGGTGACGTTGTTGAGGTTGTTGTTTATGCACAATTAGGAGAGGGGATCCCTTGGGCAAGTGATTTAAGAAAGATATTCAATTCAGACGGATATGTGGCCATTCAACCTTTTCTCTTGAACCTAGATGTTCAGCAGTTGACGCGCCATAGAAAATAGACGCAGATTGGGAGGGATTTTCTTTGCAAATGGTCTCTATTGGATGACTTGGTGGACTACAGATGGTTGTATGAATTTTTAGAGCCTGTCGTCTCTGAAAAGTTCTACTTACGAAGGGGAAAATCCTTAGTGTTGTGTCCCTATGGCCTCCCCCTGAAATTTGGAAATTTTCACTATAGTAGGTTTTGTCTTTAAAGTTTTGTAGGGACTTCAAGTCTCCAACTCCAAAATTCTGAATATTGTAAATTTATATAAAATATTAACGAAAAGTTTGCAACTTCATTTCAGTTTTTTTTTTATGGATTTAATTGTAAAATATGTATGTGTGGCATATGCAATTTAATAATTTTTGAAATTGAAAATGAACCAAACAAATATGTGTTGGGATTAATGGGAAGTAGTATTGAGAGGGGAGGGATGAATCAGTACCTCTAAAACTTTTAACACTTTTCACCTTTCATCATTAGTAAACAATCTTTATTGTATTACCGATCATTTATGATGTTCTTTCTTATGCATGTAGTATTAATTCATAAACTTAATTGTATGCAACATTCATAGAAACATTCAAGAAAGTAATAGACACATAATACAAGATATGATATTACAAAAAACTCCTGTTAGGAAGTAAAAACTGCGGTGGGGATGACACCCACAAAACTTCACTATCTACAGAATGGAAGGGAGCCGATAAAGGCTTACAATTGATCACTTCTGATGATCTATCCTGTTAGGAGTATTAAGGTGGAGAATTGTTAAGATCTACTCTGTTAAGAGCTTTAAACAACACTAATGAAGTGTGCACTCGGTTAAGAGATTTACAATTGGAATATTAAGTCCACCTTCCTTGAAAGTATTTCTTAAGTGTACTACACTTGTTAGAATGAGATCAATATGTTTAACCTGACTGTATGCAATCTATAATTGTTGATCACAGATCCATTAAAGCTCATAGTATATGAATATCACCTATAGTGATTGATTATTACCTTTTCCTACTTGTCGGTAGCCTATTTTCTTGTTCTTGAAACTGAATTGATCCTTTTCTGATGACATGTAACTGACTAAATGTTTGACAATGTTAAGTTGAAGATGATGCAAAATATTAAATCAGTTAATGGTTTGTATTGTCATTGATGTCAACTTGATATCATCTGTATGGTCATATACATAATGCCAAAGACTTAAAAGAATCAATAGAACAGAGGTTATGCTTTTAGGAATGCATAAAAGTCAAGTATTCACCAAGTGATAGACTACACCGACAGAGTGCACACCATCGGTAAAGATAGAGATAAAGTCACAGTAATGCCCGACGAGCAGAAGATAGTGTTGCATGATGAAGCAGAATCACAAGATGCCCAACGAGCTAAAAATAGTGTTGCCAGACGAGCAAGATCTAATGATGCCCGACGGACAGAGATCCCAAAGCTAACTAAAGTTGTATTGATGGAACTGGCAGTTGTCATCGGCGACGAACTACAGAATTCACCAACAGAACAGAGAGATCAGAAAATGACAAAATATCTAGATGGCAGAGCTTAAAGAAAGACTTAACTGGTTGTTTTATTTTTTTTATTCGACCATAGTTAAGTAAGTGATTTAAAGATGATTTACACAGCTGGAAAGAAGATAACTAAGAGATAAATCAGGAGTTAAAGCCATAAATTGATTTGGCTGGATTGTTTTTCACACCAAGAATCAAGAATCAAGAACCATGAATCAAGGAATATCATGTCTATATAAGAGACAAGTATAATTCATTTTTGGAGACACTCAAATACACGGGGGAGTGATTTGATAGAAGATGTTTAAGAGAAACTGATGAAGGTTAAACTTCATATAGTCCTGATCAATCAAGCTAAGGGAGAGCTAAAGAATTCTGCAGACACCGACACACAGTGAAGCATAGCATCACAGAGAAGAAACAATGAAGAACAAAGGAATAGAATTGATTCATTGATCAGAAAGGTATTGTACATAAATAGATCTGAATATCAACAATTCAAAGTTGCATTAGAAACAAGTCATTGTGTTTCAGTTTAACCATTGAAGTATTAAGCTCTTAACAGAGCAGGACTTAACAATATTTTGTAATTGAGGTATATCCTAACAGATTACCAGAAGGTTGACTCATGATAGTAGCATCAATCTTACCTAAAGCCTATTGACAATCTAAGAAGGAGGCTGATTAAAGGATGGTAGTAAGATTAGCATAAAGCCTATTGACATTCTAGAGGCAGATTCAAGGATAGTAGCATAGAAGCCAGATACTAAGTGACAACCTATGTATAAAAATCCTCTAACAAGGTTGCACTTAACAGTGTGTTTTTAACCTTTAACAGGGTTGGCTCCTAATAGGGCTCACTTTAAAAGAGTGAAAATTTGGGGTACCGGTCCCAGTGGTTTTTCCCTTAACAGGGTTTCCACGTTAAAATCCTTGTGTTATGTGTGTATCGTTTATTACTTTATTGTTTTACATTTCACATATGCTTTTATGGATTGACTGGTATACTCTGCATATTTACTGAGTATCGGTAAATAAGTTTTACTGCTTATCAGTTATTAAGGAGAAGGATAGACAAGGTAAACCGACAAACAGTTATTTATTTCAAGTATTTCAAAGGCATACATCTTGTAGGGACTTAATAATCTGAGGTGTATTAATTGGTGGATTGAAGTTTAAAAGGATAAATCTTTGAGGCCACTGATTCACCCCACCTCTCAATTATTACTAACAATTGGTATCAGAGCTTGTGTGCTTAGAAGGAAGGTTTCAAGACCTAAGTAAAGATCACAAGATGAATAGACAAGATGTGCCCAAGTTGAACAAGAACAACTTTGCTTCATGGAAAAGCAGGATAAAGCTTCACTTATCAGGTATTGGCAATGATATTACTCAATACTTAGATATTGCATATGTGTTGCCTACAGGACCATTGATAGTAGATCAATTGAGAGTAAAGCATGAACATAACTGCATGGTTATAGAGCTTTCAGCCTCACTCTCTGATGCTGAATTTGAGGATGTCAAAGATTGCAAAAATGCAAAAACAATGTGGGACAAGTTAAAACTTGTACATGGAGCTGATGCAAATGTTCTGAGAGCCAAGGCAGAAAGCCTTAGAGTAAAGTTTGATGATCTCATAATGAAAGAAGGTGAAAACATCACACAGTACAACACAAGAATAAAATAAGTAGTCAATGTTATACAAGGTGTTGGAGGTACACTTGAAGAGGAGATAGTGGTAAGTAAAATCCTAAGAACCTTATTG
>MU226856.1:1481673-1524739 GCA_018584345.1 Thuja plicata | reverse complement strand
ACAACTTTTTGATATTAGGTTGATAGCTAGTTCAAATTTTCACGTCAAGTTGACTAACCCTGATTTTGCTGATTTTTCATTGCCACTTAAGGGCATAGTTTGGCTCCCCATGATCTTGCACATACCCACATAAATCCTATTGATAGTCTAGAGGCTGATTCAAGGATGGTAGCGTAGAAGCCAGATACTAAGTGACAACCTATGTATAAAAATCCTCTAACAAGGTCGCACTTAACAGTGTGTTTGTAACCTTTAACATGGTTGGCTCCTAACATGCCTCACTTCAGAAGAGTGAAAATTTGGGGTACCGGTTCCAGTGGTTTTTCCCTTTACAGGATTTCCATGTTAAAATCCTTGTGTTATGTGTGTATGGTTTATTACTTTATTATTTTACATTTCACATATGCTTTTATGGATTGACTGGTGCATATTTACTGAGTATTGGTAAATAAGTTTTACTGCTTATCGGTTATTAAGGAGAAGAAGGACAGACAAGGTAAACCAACAGACAGTTATTTATTTCAAGTATTTCAAAGGCATACATATTGTAATGACTTAATAATCTGAGGTGTATTAATTGGTGGATTGAAGTTAAAATGATAAATCTTTGAGGCCACTGATTCACCCCCCCTCTTAGTTATTACTAACATTTTCTTTCCTTCTACATGATTTCTCTTATCTGATCCTTAGATGCTCTCAGTGGTTACAACAATCATCGAACAACATATTCACAATTGATTGAGCATCTATTTATACAAGTATTTGACCTATTCTAGAATCACGCATTACAATGTTAACTCTTGATCCAAGGTATACAAATTGACCTTGATCCTTTAGTTTGAATGTTTTAAAATAGTTAAAATGATTAAAAAAATAATAATTACATTGCTTTCTCCACACATAATGGATTTAAAATAATTAAAGAAGCTAAATATAAAATTTCAATGAATTATCTGACGTGGAAAGTCAGATCCACTTTTTGCGGGATGTAATTGACTGTCGGTTCTTGATCGTCAGGTTGAACTGAAAGTCTGTCAGTGTTCCTTCATTGAACTGATCGTCAGGTTCCCTTCATATGTCGGGTTCGTCTCTTGTTTTTTTCTTCGGGTTGCACTGTTGTTTACTCATTGGGTTCCTTTGTCCTTTTTTGTCATCGAGTGACATTGAATAGTGTTTGTTAGGATGGTTTTACTTGGCAGTTTCGAGTAACTTTGGCATCGGGTAGTGTTGTGCCCTGTCTATTGGTATAGTGTAAAATGATGGTGTAGATCATGTTTTTCCTTGCATATACTAATGGAAAAATATAATGTCTTCAATCTCCCCCTTTGACATTAGTATCATAAACTAATATGTGCATAATACTAAAGTGTTTAGTATGTACACCATGTATATATCCTTGTCATTATATGACTCCCCCTAACAGTATGCATTGGTATAGTATAAGTATATATGTACATGTATACTTGCCTCTATACTATACATTCCCTTTTCTTTTCTCTTTCAAATGACTGACTATACAAATCATTTCTTCCTTTGATTTCCCCTTTTACTATTGACTATACATATCAGTTTCCCCTTTATTTTATACTCATGACAAAAATGTACAACTTATAAGTTGCCAAAAATGTGACAAAAATGTGTAACTTACAATGTGTCAACAATATGTGAGTGGGTGTTCTTGATATCTTTGAGCATTTTCTCCCATTTTTCTTTGAGGAGTTCTAGTGCCATGTGCTCTAGATCAATTCGGGCATGCATATCATAAATTATGTCGAGGACATACATTTATGGGGTGGCTATTAGTGCTCTTTCCTCTATCATATGTTGTTGCAGTAGTGAGAGTGTTAGTAAGAGTTGTGCTTGAATCTCATTTACCTCATCTATAAACTTTTTTTTTGCAATCCGAATGTCTTGTCTCATCTTTCGAGCTTGCTTGAGCTACTCATTGTGAAATTTTATTGCCTCTTCACTATTTGTGAGACTCTGTGCACTTGTTTGAAGATCAACATCTATCTATGCCATCTTATCGGTATACTCCTTTGTGAGTTGATCAAGCATGCATAATTTCTTTATTAAGGTTATAACTTCTAAAATAATTGGGTTTACTTTTCTAACCAGTTCAGAAAGATTTACCTTTTGCAATGCCACTTCTTGGCTTATCTTCTTAGCTAACTTGAACTCATATTTCTATTCAAGTCTATCTTCCATGGCCCTTCTCAGCATCTATGTTCTGAGATGTGATTGCAACTGTGAGAACCACTAATTGATCAAGCATTGGGGTTGTTTGATCAACATCTACATCAAGTACAATTTGTTGAAGTATTCCTTGTGCAAATTCAAGTACCTTCGCTTCTTTTGTGGCTTTTCTCAACTTGTCTTGCATTTATTTCCTTTCAAAATTTTTTGCACACTTTGTTAATTTAGTTGGATCCAATTTCCTAGGATCACATACTGGAATCTCAATGATTTCATCCAGAGTAACTGGATTCTTATGCTTTATCTTCTTCTTCCTTGATATTTGTGTGGACACAGATGTATGAACTACCATTGGTAGTTCATTTGTCTTCTCAGATGCGCTCGATGAAGGCTTTGTAGATGATGCTTCTTGTGTTTTCTACTCGGGGTTTACCTATCAGTTTGGTGAAGACGTCTCTCCATCAACCTTGGGTGTTTCTGTAGATTTCTCTTCTATTTTCTTCTCCTGGTCATCTATCTTTGCCTCTTCACCTTTTTCCTTCTATTTGTCCTCTTGCTTATTCTGATCAGTAGATCCTTTTTGATCATCGGTTGCAGCTTGTTCTGCAGTTGCATCCTTTGGTGCATCTGTTGTGTCTTTTGTTTCCACATAACCCTTGTCTTTGGGTATGCTTGTATCTACTACAGATGATTCTTCAGTGCCTTCTAGCAGATTTATTACCTTCATCAATACTGGCATGTTATTCTGAGTGCTTACTTGTGTTGCATCTTGATTTGTGTCCTTCTCATCAGTTTAATCTCATTGAGTAGTGACATCTTCGTATTTTTGTAGTTGATCGGCAAGGTCCAGACTTGTGATGTCAATAATTGAAGTGTCTGGCCATATTTCATCAGCAAAATCCATGTCCTTGTTTGCTTGGGTCTCTATTTTTTGTTGCTTGATTTGATCCTTAAGAGATATAAAAATTACATCATCTTATTTCTAAGGTTCTTTATCTGAATCATACTAAGTGATGTCTTGAATGTCAAGATCATCCATGAATTGATCTACGTCAATGTGCTGATTATTATCTACATTGTCCAAAGCAATGTGCTTAGGATTTTCCTTATCTTTCACCTCCTCTATATGAGGTGTGTCGGTGAGAAGTAATTGATTCTCACAACTTGTTGACTTTGCAGGCAGATCTAGGAGTTGTCTACATTTGGTCTCAGTCATGCTGTCCACCTCTATAAACTTATCTTCTAGCACTTTACAAGCTCATATTTTAGCTACAAATTTGCTTGAGTGCTTCTTCATTATTTCTTTGATTTCTTCCATTTTTGATTCAAGAGGCATTAGTGTGACAAGTACCCTCTCCCTTGCTTCCTTTTTAGTGTGTAGAGCATACGACCATTGTTGTAAAATTCTATTACCCATCTCTTTGGGTATTTGGCCTATAAATTCTACTGGTACATATTTGAACTTGACCATTGCCCTGATTATTGCATCTTGTATCTTGTTTTGGTCCTCTCACTCAAGTTTATCCCATTGTTGGATTTTCCTATTAGTCATTGTACCGGTAGTAGCAATTGACTTAGAAATTTAATTAATTGATCTAGTAAGAAAAATTTTCTTACTTACATCAGGATCATCCTCTTTGGAATCTTCAATGTCAGCTTTAGTCATGACCATTCTTTTCCTCCTTTTTATAGGTGTTTCCTTCTCAGTTTGTTTATGTGTCTCCTGCTTCCTCTTATAGGTCCTTACTTGACCTTTCTTCAGAGGTGTACTATCTTTGTCTGTTTGGCTCCTTTTTCTCTATTTCTTTGTAGGAGGTGGAGGTGTATCAGACTCCATTGCCTCAGAATCTAATTTTTTCTCATCTTGTCCTTCACTGATGGTACCCTATTCATCGGTTTCCTCTGTTTGTTCTTTTTCTTCCTCATTAACCAATAGAATATTTTCAAGATTCTTTACCATTTTTTTCTTCTTGTTGAGAGTCTTCTTGATTACTAATCCTATTTTTATCTTAGACTTTCCCTCTTCATAAGTTCCAAATCTTGGTTGTTTAATGTGAGTGAAGTATGTATCCACCATAAAACATATCTCATCCCTATGTTTCTCAATTAATTTCTCAGGGATCCTCACTCTTGCCATCATATTTTCCTTGAATTCAAGGAAGTAAAAAGTCATCACTGAATCAAAATTGTCTCCTAGTGACTTGATAAGTTCACTAATTTGTAGTGTGACCGGTTTGGTAGTATCCCACTTTACTTTGCCTACTGAAGGAAAGTATTGTTGAAAGTAAAGGAATATACACATGATGAGTGAACCAAACTTACATGAGTTTTCCTTTGCAGACCTTATTGGTGTCATGTTCTTGTCAAGTAGTTTCAACAGGATCTCACATAGATCTATCTGTATTCCATTTTTCACTATCTTGTAAGCTGTGCTTATTGTTGTTGATGCAATGTTGTTAAGCTTGCTTGCTTGGAAGATCTTGCAACCAATTACACATGCACAAAACCTCAGTTCCTCATCAGTGATGGTGTTAACCTTAAGACCTCTGTTATCCCACATAGCTTTTGTGAGCTTTTCAACTTTTGGCCTAGAGGGATGCTTGTGTGCCTTAGGCTTGTCAGTTATCAGATAACTAGTTACAACATTTATCAGATAACTAGTTACAACATGCAACACATCCTTAGTGATATGCTTAGGTTCATCTAACCACAACTTCTGGTCATGCATTCTGTTCAAAACTAACCTAATCCAGTCAGTTTTGAAAACCCTCAGGAAATATAGGGAATTTTTTATCCCTTTAACCTCTAAGTGTTTGTGCTCTTCCTTTAGGTTCCCTTCTGCATCACATAGCTTCTTGTAAGCTTGGTCTATCTCGAGATCACCTATTTCAGCGATCTTGTAGTGAATGTAGGACCTTACATCCTCTATCAACAAAACCCTAGGTGGAATTTTAAAAAATGTGCCAGATTCATCGGGTTGCGATGCAATCTCTGGGCATATCTTGTACTTTAGTTCCACACAAGTGTTGTTATTTATCAGCTTAACCACATTCTTCTTATCATTCTTAATCTTTATGGTTCTTGAAGTGGTTGACATCATATTTCAAATTTAGGGCTTTCTTGAAAATAATAACAGAGTTCTTTGTTGCGCTCGGTACTTACTTCGATCCATGAAACTAGTGAGTGATCTATTTGGAGTGTGCTGGATCGAGTCGAGGTCACTCTGATATTTTATATCTTATCACTTTGTTTTCACTTTTCTCTTTAAATCACGTGTGAGAAATGAAATTCTCTCATCGATTATTTATAGACTTTTTCCCTAAGTTTCTCATAAATGCTCAACGAATCATCGGGTCATGAAGATAGAGTTCGTCAGGAAGACTCTTAATTAATATTGTCAGTGTTGTGTCAAGACAAATTTATAAATTTTCTTCCTTACCGACGGGTTTCAGGTTATATTAGCAACTTATCCATTCTATTTGTTGACCGATAATTCTCGGTAAGTGTAGATAGCTCATCCTTTATATTCACCGATAAATTTTGGTATGTGTTTACCGATGGGGTTTTTTTCTTAGAATTGTAACAAGAAACATAATGTGCATCTTTATTCATGAAAATTTTGACTATCTATCAATTTGTATAATGGAACTGATGCAAAATATGACTTGGTGTAGTGCAGTTCCATACTTACTTGTTCAGCTTTAGTGGGGGTGGTGATGTCACTAGATCCATTGGATGGGGTGTCACCATTTACATTGATTGGTCCAGCTTCATCATTGCTTGAATATTTTCTCCACATTTTATCTCTATCCCTCCAAATATCTTCAATGGTGTTTTTATTGGGATATATGCTTGTCTCTGTCATTCGGTCTCTACAGTCTTTCTTGAGATGACCAACTTTATGACACTGTAAGCATGCCATTCTGGGGTTTGTCCAGCCTCTAGACCTTTTGGTCTATGATCTCATGTAGTTAGTAGAAATGTGACCATATCTACCACACGTTGTACAATTTTTCCATGTACTGTAGTCCCATACATACTGATTATCGATTCTCTTTGGTTGATAGGGAGTTTCTTGACCTTTAGGCTTCCATGCTTGCCTTTTCTTTTTCCAGCATTCAAGACTTGTGTGCCCATTCATTTTGCATGTATGACAATATTTATCCATGTAGGTTTCCTTCTTTTCTTGATCTATCTTAAACTTACATTCATATGCTTTATGTCCTTTCTTGTTGCATTTATAACAAAATCCTCTGAATGAAGATGTAGATTCAAGAATACCTTTCATTTTTCCTCTACCTACATTTGACGTGTGGCCTTGCTTTCCATAGTGTTTTCATGTAAGCTTTCTTGGTCTTGGATTTTCATAGAAATTATTTGGATTGGCTTGAGTTGATGATTCTCCATTTTTGGTAATGCCTAGACTATTGTTTTTGTTGACTCTTCGTTGTCCTTCAAGAAAATCACCCATTCTTTTATTGCTTTCTTCAGCCTTTCTGATAGTTTCATTATGTTGTAACCTCATGCTTTAATTTTTCACTCTCTTCTCTTAGTTCACTGATAGTCTGTACTCTTTGAATGAGTTCTATATTCATTCTATTTTCTTCTTGACTCATAAGAATAATCTGATTTTTAATCTCATGGTGATGCTCAACATGTCTTTGAATTTCTAACTCCTTTTCTTGTAGCTTCTCTATAATCTTCCTCTTGTAATCAATAGCTAGTGTTCTTTCTGTTTCAGCTTGTCTAGCAAAACTCATCACATCAATCATTCTTACCATCTGAGTCTCTTGACCAATTTGCAGCATCTTTATTTTCTCTGTCAGATGTTGATTGATCTCCTTTAGATTTGTGATGTTCTCTTCTGATGTATTTGATGCATTACTTGTATTTGATCCTGAAGACTCAAAGAAATCTGGAATCTCTTCTTCTTGATAATCATTTTCATTACTCTGAGTTGCCATACCTTTTCTCTCATCCAACAACTCTCTCATCTTGATTCTCGCTTCTTTATACTGTTCATAGAACATCTGAATTTCAAGCTTTTTATTCTCAATATTTTTATCAAGTTTTTACTTCTCCATTGTATGATCTTTTCTCTTAAGGCTTTAAGCTTTCCAAGAAGAGAATTAGCTCTGATACCAATTGTTGGGATTAATGGGAAGTAGTACTGAGAGGGGAGGGGTGAATCGGTACCTCTAAAACTTTTAACACTTTTCACCTTTCATCATTAGTAAACAATCTTTATTGTATTACTGACCATTTCTGATGTTCTTTCTTATGCATGTAGTATTAATTCATAAACTTAATTATATGCAACATTCATAGAAACATTCATGAAAGTAATAGACACATAACACAAGATATGCTATTGTAGAAAACTCCTGTTAGGAAGTAAAAACTAGGGTGGGGATTGCACCCACTAAACTTCACTATCTGTAGAATGGAAGGGAGTCGGTAAAGGCTTACAATTGATCACTTCTGATGATCTACCCTGTTAGGAGTATTAAGGTGGAGACCTATTAAGATCTACTATGTTAAGAGCTTTAAACAACACTAATGAAGTGTGCACTCAGTTAAGAGATTTACAATAGGACTGTTAAGTCCACCTTCCTTGAAAGGATTTCTTAAGTGTACTACACTTGTTAGAATGAGTACAATATGTTTGACCTGACTGTATGCAATCTATAATTTCTGATCACAGATCCATTAAAGCTCATGCAGTATATGAATATCACCCATAGTGATTGATTAATACCTTTTCCTGCTCGTCGGTAGCCTACATGTTCTTGTTCTTGAAACTGAATTGATCCTTTTCTGTCCTTTTTCAATATTTCTCTTGTCTGATCCTTAGATGCTCTCAGTGGCTAAAATCATCATCAAATAACATTTTCACAATTGATTGAGCATCTATTTATACAAGTATTTGACCTATTCTAGAATCATGCATTACAATGTTAACTCTTGATCCAAGGTATACAACTTGATCTTGATCCTTTAGTTTGCATGTTTTTAAACAATTTAATTGATTAAAACAATAATAATTACAATTCTTTCTCTACACATAATGGATTTAAAAAAAATTGAGAAGCTAAATATAAAAATTTAGTGATTTATCTGACATGGAAAGTCAGATTCACTTTTTGCGGGATGTAACTTACTGTCGGTTCTTGATCGTCGAGTTGAACTGAAAGTTTGTCGGTGTTCCTTCATTGAATTGATCATCGGGTTCCCTTCATCTATTGGTTTCCTCTCTTGTTTGTTTCTTAGGGTTGCACTATTGGTTACTCATCAGGTTCCTTTGTCCTTTTTTCATTGGGTGACACTAAATAGTGTTTGTCAGGATGCTTTGTACTTGGCAGTATCGGGTAACCTTGGCGTTGGGTAGTGCTGTGCCCTGTCTGTCGGTATAGTGTAAACTGATGGTGTAGATCAGGTTTTTACTTGCATATACTAATGGAAAAATATAATGTCTTCATTATGAACCAAACAAATGTTAAATTGTTAATGTATGACAGTATGTTATTTATTTAACAGTAATAACTTAATATTACTTAACTTTTTCATTTTGTATGTATCATGTCACATGTTTGACTGTGCGACTGCCGAATTGTGAAATTTTAAGTAGTTATTCTTTAAAATTTAAAGTAAAACTAAAATCTAAAATTAGAAAATGCCAAATGACAATTCATAAAACATCTAATAATTATAATTTCTGGACTCCTAGTCACATCAAGTTAATATCACCTCTTTAGTAACGGAGTTGTTTGTTGTCACCGGCAACTGCAAGTTGTATGTACATTTGGAAACTGCACATGGTATTTATATTGTACTATCAACTATGAGAATTGATACCATCGACACATACCTTAAACTTGTTTGTTTAGAACCCTAAATTGTAAATGTATTAATCGAGACCGTTGATTGATCGTAGATCAATGGCTAGAGTTTTATCTCGGGCACAGTTTCTCGAAAGAAACTGATTTTTTCAAGAAGTCTGTGGAATGGATACACATCACAAGGTTGGCATGATAACTTTCAAGAAATGAATGTCTTGTCAGAGTGACAGTGACATTCTTTATCCATTAGGTAATTCACACAGTTTCCAAAATTGTACTAGTACAAATTGTAGTTATTAGTATATTGACCACTAACTATATTAGTAATTTCCCACATTCCTGCATTAATGATAATGATTTACCTAAAGATATGGAAGATATGGAATAAGACTATTAATAGATGTTCTTGATTACTTCTTCATCAATTTCAATTTTCTTTTTCCTTTCAGCCTCGGCCCTCTGGTTTTAAGCTTTTAGATCTGTGATTCTATAGATTTGTAGAATTTCAATTTTCAATGTTTAGTTTGAAGATTTAGGTTTTTAGTTTAGGCAGAGATGGACACACCAATTAGGTTGAGAACTACATCCACTGATGAGAAAAATCCCTTTTTGCAAAGGATACCAGATGAAGTACTCACTTCTATTTGCAAGGAAGTGGGCTCTTTCATTAACTATGCTATGTTGATGGTGCTCAACCATGGGTTCATTTGCAATGAGAAGAGATATCGTGTCAGAACAGACATTACGTCCTGCTTCTTGGAATATCTTCTCGACCTCAAAGGAGAGAAGGTAGACATGCTTATGCTGCTACAGAATGTTTTCAAGGATCAATTTCTGGTGGACGACGTCCAAGTCGTTGTCTTCGTAGAACTGGGGTTGGGTATCCCTTGAGATGATAAAATTGAAAAGCTTATCCAGCAAGGCAGCAATGTGGAAAGGAAACCCTTCCTACTGAACCTTAATAAAAGGTAGCTGATGTGGCATCATAAGTGGGCACGACTAGGGAGGGACTTCCTGCGGAAGTGGTTTTACCTCGCCAACTTTGAGGAGACGGACTACACTTGGCCTGATGAATTCGGGGAGATTATCCTCCATAGACAATTCTTCTCAGATAGGGATGGAGATGAAGACCCTAAGTGTTTATGTTCTTGAAATGGGTTTCCGCATTTCATTTTTTTTTTTTTTTTTTTTTCTTATATGATCAATCAGTGCCCTTGTGGCAACAAATTTTATAACCGTTTGGATACTTTCCATTTTGTAGGGTTTACGGTGTGACTATAGTGTAAAGTTTAACTCTATAATTATAAAGTATTATAATATTAGTGATGTAAATTTTCAAAATAAATAATGAAAATCTTGTTGTTCAACTCTTAAAAATTATTGTAATTTTTCTATCTTCTTCCAGAAATGAGACACGTATCAGTGTGTGAGATAATAGATTGTCTGCGTAGTATTGTTTAATTGCAATTTTGTAAAGAAATCTAAAGACTTTACTTTTTATAAATAATAAATAATAAATTATATGCCCATTCACATTGCCAAATCTATGATATGTAATATGAACCAAAAATGTAACAATGTATAATGTATGACATATGTGTGTGATTTATTTAAGAGTAATAACTTATTTTTTCCATGTCAATGACAAATGTAATTATCATTATGTCAATGTGTCATGTGCGTGACTGCGAATATGGAATTGCAAAAGTTTAAAGCATTTTATAAATTATGGTTAGTAATAAATTAATAAATAATTAGATAGTTTCAATATTTAATCTTATTTAAATTTAATAAATTTTTCGTGTATGGTGTTACGTGTAACTGTATTTCTGGAGACCGTTGTATGAACAAAGATCAATGATGTACGGTGTATTTTGGGTCGAAAGGGAAAATAAATCCCATTTTTTCAATCATGACATGTGTACACTCATTCAATCGGACAAATCAGATGACATGTGACCACTCATACAATCGGTGTCATCCGATAAATATAATTCAAAGTAAATAAATGGGACACGCCACAAATGATAGTGACTGCCAGCGACCATTGGATGAGTAGAGATCAATGATGTACAGTGTATTTTGGGCTAAAAGAGAAAAGAAATCCTATTCAAAAATCATGACATGTGTACACTCATTCAATCAGTGTCATTCGATGATGACCAAAAGACCGAAAGATAAAGGAAGATTAAAAGAAACCAACGACCGTCGGATGAGCACATATTAACGATGTGCAGTGTATTTTAGGCTGAAAGGGAAAAGAAACCTCATTTATGCAAATCTATTCTGGAATCATGACACATGTACACTCAGCTAAGTTTAATTAAAATCATAATTGGAGTAAAAGAATAACTTAAGATTTAAGAAGTAATAAGCTCAATTTGACTGTAGACCAAACAATTAAGTGATACATGTTCTTGTGACCTCATATATCTGGAGAAGCAATAAAATTTAAAATGAGTGATAGTAAAAGTTAATGTGAGTGACGATTCACGACTGACGATTCAGTACTACTCACTATTGTACAATTTTAACCTAAGTTTTTATATTTTTATTTTTTACTATTATACTGTATTGTAGATTTAGAAAGGGGTTATGGATTTTAGTTTGAGGATTGAGGAATGCAACAGTCTCTAAGCTCTCGACCCACTCACAGTCTGCACAAATTGAGTTTCTGGGTAAAATCCTGAACACCCATGTCCCACCCTTTAAATTTTTTAAATCTAGAGGTTTACTGTTTAGATTGTAGTCGTAGAATTAGGGTTGAATTTTCAAACACGCCTGTAAATTGTAACTATCACCTGTGTAGAAATTTTTGCATTTTCATACAAGTAAATAGTAATACTCGTATACCACGGTCCACGATGGGAAACATAAATACCAAGAGTATGAGTAAAGGGAAAAGAAAGGAAACATAGATAATAGACTTCCACAAACTAGTTAAAACACCAAGTTTCACGTATGAATTCTATGATATTTTTGATCATGTTATCCATGGAAATAAGGGAATCATGGAAATTAGATTTGCATTTGAAAATAAGTGGAAATATCCAATGAAGGATTCAAAATTTTTCCATTTAACAACACGTTAAAGGCAAAGAAAAATAAAATTGCACTATGGGTTGTTGGGTCAGCACGCATGGCGTTACCTCAAGTATTCCCTTGTCTAGAAATTGTCATGTTCTACACCAAAAATTGTGATGAAAATAGAAAAGAAATTGTCAATAAAAATACTCAGGAGAAAAATTTATCGATAACAGAGACTGAATTTTCTAGTCTGTTGGACCTAGGGTTTGAAGGACAAAAATCAAACGTTTATGTTGACCTGGGAAAGCTGGTAGAGAGTTATGAAAAAATAGATGAAAAAATGAAAGTTTCGTATATTAGAGGAATAACAAGCAGTTCTAGCCTGGATCCAAATCATAAACTTCCTTATGATTATGATATTTTGTGCAATGGGTTCAGGATAGTATTTCCTTGCTAGCATTTTGTTTGGGATTGAATAGTAACAAAGAAGGGGGTGCCAACATTCTTGAAATGATTTTTCATATTCATTGTTAAAAATAACCAGTAAAATATAATTTTATTGAGCACACTATTCATTGCATGCAAGAACAATTACTAATGATTAAAAGAGGTTAACAGAAGACATTTAGGTTCACAACCTACTTGTGCCATCTTCTTTTAGAAAAGCATCATGCAATATTTCAGACAAAAATGCATCAAAGTCAGGTCCAAAATGCAATATATGAATGTACACCTTAGATAAGGATGAGCGATAACAAAATGAACTATAACAATTTTGTAGACTTCTTTTTGGCACCAATGTATCATAAAATTATAGGCACTCCATTACCTAGATTTCATGTTTCTTGTAGAGATTGCATTCAACTTGGAAGTCAAATACAATTGGCTGACTAGTACTTCATGGAAGGCTACACAATGTTAAGGTTTTACGGTTTAGTGGTAGAACCCTACAAACTTCCAATACATGTTACATAGAGGGTATTTGCATTAGAATATGTTTGGCAGATGGAGAGCACATATGCACTCTTTAATGGACATCAAAATAAAATGATATTTCCTTCCTTTCCTTTCTCATTGGGAGGGTTCACATTTGAGAGAAGAGGATTCAAAGTGGTACAGGCTTTTTTGTCAATTTTCCACTTTTTTGTTGACAGTCACTGGCAGTATGATCCACTAACCATAATTGGAATAAAGCTTAGAGAAAATGGGATCTTCGCAAGCAAATGTCAACATGAGAGTATGCCATTGATAGAAAAATTTAAAAACATGGAGTCCTGGGATGAGGTCAAAAAAGAGATGGAGAAATACGCCACTGAAAATAATATTTCAATACAAGAATTGTCATCACAAATTATTGTATTACACAAGAAGAAAGGAAAAGTGCAACACAAGACATCCTACAATTTCTACCAGCAAGCTTCTCAACCATCTACAAAAGCTATTTCAAACAAAATAATGCTTCAATGTAAAGATGATAATTGGACTGCAACCAAAATTAAAGATTTTTGGGAAATGAGGAAGAATCTCGGCGAGCCAAAGACCTCTACAGATCTTTATGATCCAGATGAGGATGAAAAATTTAGTGATTTGTGGAATGTGGAGCATCTTGGTCAAGCACATCCTAGTGATTATGATGATCAAGATACTGATTTTGATGGGTAGGATTCATGTGACAATTTATACTAGAGTCAGTGCATCCACAAAAGAAAAATATGGAAAAGGCGCAGACATGGTAGAAAAAATGGGGTTTCTAGGTAGGGGTGGTATGGCTCCCACAGGAGAAGGGAATTGGTATCCAATTGCCACACCCACTCCACCAAAATGTGGTAGGGCACCAGTAATTGGAAGCTCATCAGAAAAAGGTACTACTCACTCTCATACCCTTGCACCTTCATTTGTTCCAGCTTCAAATCCAGTTCCACCTTTGCCAATCACTCAAATTCAATCTAAATCAAGTGCCACTACCACTGGTGGGGATGGCATGGGTAGTACTAGTGGTCTGAAAAGGACATTACAAATAGTCACAAAATTAGTGGATCCTAGAGATCAAGGCTGTGTAAAGAAGCAAAAGTTTATGACAACAATGCCAATGGTGTCTATGACTATGAGTCCAACAATTTCCACACCTTCAAGACAAAACCCTTCGAACAGTACAAATACTACATTTGTAGTGGGTCAGGGTGTTACTGTTACTAATCCTCATGGTGCAATTATTAGAAGCATAGGTGGATGCTCATACATCGCTGCAAGTTCTATTTCACCTTTCAAACATTCAATTGTGTCAGAAAACCATGATTTTCATTACAATGATTTTGTAACTAACTTTGAACAAACAAAAAATAGGAATAGACAAAATACTAAGACATTGAAGAGGGATGCAGTTGTTGCAGCTCATGATGTAGAACCTGCATCGAATAGGTTATTTTCCACATATGACCCAAAGAAAGAAATGATGGAGTTCATGGTTGTTATGCCCCCAGCTAGAGATAACAATCCACCAGAGAGTCAGATAGATCCATATGAATTTCAAGTTAGCACCCTCCAAATAGATTTATCAAAAATTAAAAATTGTGGACAAGATAAATGTGTGGAAAATGACCAACCAAGTTGTCTACAGTTCAATGATGAAGTTAGAGAGAGAGAATGGAAAGCTTTAGGGAAGAATATAAAAGTTACAGGAAGACCTGGAAAATGAAAAAGCAAAGGAGAAAGCAATAGATAATAGGTGCAAAGAATTAGAGAAAAGGATAAAAAATTCATCCTCTAAAGAAGTAATTGGTCAGCAAGAACATACGGAGGCAGAACTGAAATTTGTGAGGGAAAAATTGGAAGAGAGCAATAAAAATATTGAGGATGAAAAAGCCTCTTGATTAAATTTATACAAAAGCGTGGAGAGTGGGGCACAATTAAACAATAAATTAAAGAAAGAATTGGAGGATTAGAGGGTAAAATAAAAAACATTGGGAAGAGAAAGAAAACCAGTGGGAAGAGGAAGCAGAGAAAATTAAAAAATAGAGTGAACACCAGTTGTCAAAATTGAGAGAAGAGCTAAATAAGGCAAATAAGACAATTAAAACTTACAAAAACAGCTTGAGTGACCAAATGAAAAATACACTCAAGAAAATAAAAAAATACCTTTGGGGGAGAATAAATGTGACTGGTGATAGGTTGTGTGATTGGTTTTAATTGAATGAAAGTCTTAGAGATGTCTTTGGGAAGCTCAAAGAGCACATTGACAAGAACAAAATTTTTTGTCAGAGAGAGAAAATTGCAAAACAAATTTTGAATAAATTCAACACAACTAGTGACAGACATTTGGCAAGAAAGGGAATTCATGACCATGTTGTTGCATCAATAAAAGCTACCTCTATCTTACAAAAATGTTAGAAACTAAACAAAGCAGAGAAAACTCTTTCCTTATTTGAGATAAATCTCGCCAAGATGAATCAAACAACAACCGAAATGATAGGTCATGGTTTATCGAGTCCTAGTCCTAGTAACTCATTAAATAATTTCATTGGAAGAGAAGCTTACAAAAAAAGGTTGGAGGAGACAATGAGGATTGATTTAGGCAAGCTTCCTCAGGACACAAGTCATGAAGGCATTGCAAACTACATCAAACCATTGACAAATTTGAATGCAGTATTGGAAGGATCATTGCTTTCAATCCAGTCTAACAAGTATGAATGTATGAAGAGGTTGCAGGTCATCTACTATAACTTGACAAATATTAACCTTCCAAATGATGCAGAATAGAGCTTATTAAACAAACTGGCAAAATCATCTGATAAAAAATAGTATGTGAAAGTACTTTCAGTTTCAATCATCTCTATATTATTTATCTATTGGCTTGAATTGAGTTAAAAGTAACAAGTTTGAAATTTTTTTTTAACAGGATCAATGTAGCATATGTTATAATGCTATTGCTAATTTACGAAACTGGCCTGTCAAATGCAAAAATGTACAGTTGTAGAGATGGTGTACTGGTCTTGACTCTTATTGATTTTGATTTTGAGACTTCACATTAGGAAAATTGACCTAAAGCTACTGTTGCTCCCTTGTTTCTATAAAATGGAATTCAGGGTCATTTTCTAAGGGTAGTGAAATTGAAATTGGGTATTGACTCTTGAGTCATAATTCATTGTCAATTCACTTTTGCAAATAGAATCACAAAGAGTTATTTTCTAGTTCTTACTACTATTAACAAATGAATTATTACATTGTGTCATATTTGTAAATAAATTAATGAGACTCTCTATTTCTAACAATTGTATCATATGAATTGCCATGTTTTAAAAAAAAATTAAAAAAATGTTAAGAATTATACCATATGAGCTCAATAATGCAAAAGAAAACTATTAACAATTGTAGAATTCATGATATTATCAACCACATTCATGTTTTCAAATTTTGACATTGGAATATGATATTATACATGATTGATGAATGATGATGAGATACATAAACTAACAGCAGACTACAGAAAAAAAGTTTAATAAATACCTAGGACTTGCTACTTCTACAAAGATTCAAGTTGCCACAACATCTCATTATCAGGATCCTCAGATTCATCACCATCAACTTCATAGCCTCCTTGGTTCTTTGATATGTTTTATGCACTCTGCATACCTCCGCTTAACTCAAGTTCAATGCTAGCATTATCAGTACCAGTATATGAGTCAATGATAGTCACATCATTGTCTCTGGAACTCCCACTTTGGCTTGAAATGTTTCCCAGCCCTCTTCTCTGGCATTTCTTCCTCCACAATTTTAGTGCCCTGTCATAAGGAAAAGTATGAAATTCATACCTAGATGTATAGAGCCTCAAGAAATTTTCCAAATTCTTTTCTAGTTTGTTTCTTATCTTTGACTTTAGGAACCCCACAACACTAAAAAATCTCTCATCCTCCACCGACCCCAATATCATGGTCAGACATAAATCAGCAAGCTTGAAAAATTCTGATATTGAATCAATCAACATTTCTCTCTCAGCTAGATATTTCCAAAGCCTTGTTGTCGATCCATCTTCATGGGGATTCTACATAATATTATATTGTTCCCTCATTGTCTATGAAGAATAGCCCGATTGTTCTCTCAAATGAGATTCATCTAAAATTCCATTTAGAGTTACTCCATTTAACTCTTTGGTTTTGCAAAAATGATCTATCAAAGTTAGTAGCTTATTTCGATAATCCTTTGAATTGTTGAAACTCTAATTTAGAGGAAACACAATAGACATGGATTCAAGTAGTTTTACTAGAGGAAATATTACTCTAATCTCTAAGGAAAGATCATAGGCAATGTGCTTCACAGAAGCAATTACAGACTCAACGATCTTGGTAAAGTCTTCCCTTTTAAAACTTGATACTTTCTTCTTGTTGTTCCTTCCTATTTCCTAAGAATTGAACATGGAATAGTAGTACATTGGTTTCTCAACTCCACGTACTTCTACACATAACTCTTGATTTACACCGATCTTTAAAAAGTTGTCAGGATTGTCCAAATCTGTGATTTTTAGCCAGCTGGAAAATTTTACATCATCACATGATTGATAGAGATTATATAGCATCATGCATGTCAATTTAAGAAGTGAAACATATTCTGAAATATACATTTCTCCTTGCTAGGCCTTTTTCATTATATTTCTCATTTCCTCCAGCAAGGGGAGAAGACATGCTAACGTTAAGAATGTCTCTACATTACTTAAAACTTGTAGCAGCTTAGGAAATTTGGGTAGCCCTGCTTCTTCATGACTTGAGTTCATTAGACCAAGCAACGATTGATATTTTGAAAACAATCGATGTGCTGGTCCATCCAAAGAGATCCATCTAGTATAATTATCCTTTAGAAGCTTGTTCCCATTGGTTAGTCCTTTGTTAAAGTGTTGAAATTCCCTCAATCATTTTGAACTTTGACAGAAGTATTAGTAGATCTCTTTGATTAAAGATTCAATTTTTTGTACTGGACCATGCTTGCTAACAAATCCAAAAGCTAGATTCATTCTGTGGGAAATGCAGTGAATGGGAGTAACGTAGGTTGCACAAGAAGATTGTATCTTTGTGCAAAGACTGCCCCTGTGACCTTGCATTATTGAAGCTCCATCCATTCCAAGACACACCAACTTATTGGCAATCATCATGTCATTTATTCCTACATATTCAATTAGAGATCTCTTTATTAGTTCAAATAGATTTTCAGCTATCACATCATCCTTCATTTTAGCAACAGTTAGTAGATGAGGTTGACAGACAAAATTGTGTACAGTATAAACATGCATGCATACCCACAAATTATTATCTACTGCTATAACCTCATCTAAAGACAATACAATAAAATTTGAATCTTTAATTTTTGCCTTTAGATCCTCTTTTTCAACATCAGAAAGACAACTTTCCCATTCCCATTCACTATTTACTGACCAATGACTGTTAGGATAGTTACAAAATTTTAGAAAGTGTAATAAATCACTCAATGATGGGTAGTCTGTCATAGGACACCCTCTGCTCAAAATATTAAAAACAACACTTAACTAAACAACTTTTCCCATTAGTTCTACTTCAAATGCTTTCCAAAACAATCTTCAATAGAGCCTTTAACTTGAGCAGGCTTCATCTGTATATTCAACTAAAATTCATATAATTCTACATTCCTAACATGTAGAGATTCATCCATTCTTTTCCATATTATCACTGATTTTTCAACTCCATCTATGGTTTTCTTTTTGTAAACTTTACCCATATGCTTCTCTATGGTGTCAATTTTTAATTGCAACCTCTTTTCCTTCTTATTTATCTTGGTGCAAATCTTACATCTGCATTCTACTGGAGGCTGACCTTCAATTGGATTGTCCACTGGTTCACTAAATGGATACTTTAACACCCATTATATTATAAAATTCCTCGACAACTCCCACTTCTGATCATTTTTTGATTCCCTATCCTTATTTGAATTGTTTTTTCTTTTCATTTTCCCTTCACCATCATCATATCTGACATTCTCAGTCTCATCCAAGTCAAATAAATCATTATGGCTACTCTGGGTATTTAACTGAAAATCCTCTTCAAGTTCATCGTGATCTGAGATATCAGGTTTGCCTAATTCTTCAATATGTCATGTCATTTCAGGTTGTGAATCTTAAAAATCTACTTGTGATGAAGCAGCTTCCCGATTTTGGACAGAACATTTCCAACACCATGACCAAAGTACGATGATAAGGTTCTGTATTTTGTTGGCCTCTCTTGGCTTTTCCCATTTACAGGAGCCTTACCCTTATTCTTGTTAGACATCTCCATTCTCCAACAACTTCCACTGCAAAACAAATGTCAAATTGTTGAAGAAGTGACAATAGAATATAATATATATAAATATAATTCTAGATTTATTGGCCCTAAAATCACATCCGAGGTTTGCCTGGTCACCATTGTTCACTAACTGGTTATCACTAAATAATAATGAACTCAAAGTTACAAAGTCGCAGAATAAGTATCACTTACCTTTGCCTCAAATTAAATTGCAGTTGCTACTCACAAATGTAGTATGCAGTTGCACTCAACAGTCTAAAACTTTGCTATCAAATCAAATGTTTTTATACTATCTTTATTTGGCAAATTTGGTAGGAGGTTTTAGGTCAAGGTATACAAATTTGGCGAAGCCCGCATAATTTTAACACATCTTTTGTTATTTACGAGGTGATTATGGGTTATCCAATACAAAGGTATGATTAATAAAGTTGGTGAATCTGGGTCAGGTGGATACACGAGTCCGCAAAATGCCAGGCAAATTTGGGGCTGCCTATAAATATATATGTATAAAACTATTGGCAAATATAGGCCATCCATTTGGGTCGCGTATAAATTATAGGTGAATTTTTAAAATTTATGGGGACCAAAAATTAGATTCCATTGGTGATAATTTGTAAGAAAAGTAGAAAATTAAATAAAGTGATGGGCGATGGGCCCAGGCATTGGAACCAATATTAATAATTGTCGGGCGATAGGGTGAATCTAATATATGGAAAAAAATTTCCAATTCCCTGCTTGTTGACATGCGACATTCACCACTAAAGTTTTCGCTGGTCCTCCTTCACTTCTAGTTGAAATTAATGAGCGAATGAAGGAACAAGATGCACATCATAATGTTTTTGTGATATTGAATTCACAAATGCTACAACAACTAGAGGCTGGAAATGAAGAGAATAATAATTTTGGAGAGAGAAGATCTTAAGCACAACAAGCATTACCAAATATTCTAAGAATTATATGTACATACAAAGGTTATTTTGGAGATGGAACAACCTTTGCTAATTATTTAAAACATTTTTCATGCTTTTATTATTCGTATAAATTATTATACGTAGCATTAGCAAAGGTTGTTCTGTCTCCAAACTATGTGCTTCCTTTATTTTCATGTCATCTATTTTTGACAGTCCATTAATCATCTTCATTTGTTTCCATTAATGAAATTCCACATTCAACAACATCAACAAATCTTTCTTCACGAGACTCTTTTTCCTTTTAAATTCTTATCTATAAAATTATAATTGTAATTTTTAGAATTATCACTTTTAATCTATATTTTTTTCAAGTTCCCATCTAATGTTTCTTCTTCTCCCTTTTTTACGTCTTGTTGATGAAGATGTCGAGAAATCTTATGCCAAGGCTTTGCACTAATGTTGACTCTCTATCGAGAAATCTTATCACCATCATTTCTCCCACTTCATTGTGACTCTCTAACAATGATAAACTATCCAATTTGCTTCCTTTTACAATCATTAAAGCCCCTCTCGTCACCTTCCATTAACTAGATTCAAACCTAACATTAAATCCTTGAGAGAGAAATTGCCCAACTTAAATTGAATTATTTTTAAGTTGAGGGACATCCCTAAAATCTTTTAGAAGCCAACTATTTTCATTTGTTATTTTTAATAAAACGTCTCCTTTTCTAACAATATTAAGAGATTTATCATCTGCCTTACCAAAAATTACAACTTTGAAAGGTTTTTAAAAACTCCCTACATGAAGTAGTGTGAAATGTTGCTCCTGTATAGAACACCTAAACATTTATTACAATTTGTTTTGTAGTTAAAATACTAGCATAACAATCTTCCATATATGCTCAATTTCTTCACAATATATCATTGGCTCTAACCAAGCTTTGATACCAATTGTAAGTTATAAATAAGAAGATAAAACTAATGAACATATTTAAGACAACAATAGAAATACAAAGACACAACACATAAAAAAAAAAATTATAGTGGCTCACCAAGTCTGGCTAAGTCCACTCTCAAAGAAAGGAATATCTTTATTAATATTTAACCAATACAACTATCCATGGTTTTTACATAACCATTTATATAAATATACACAGCTAACAGTTGAGAAGATGTGAGAATGTGAAAGGTCGTGACCATTGGGCTTCACATACCCAACATTATGAATATCAGCCTCAGAAATAAATATACAAGTATTTATATGTATTAACACTATTAGATTTCCATAATCCATATGAATGCATATAGATAGTTTCTGGATTCAATTCTGTTAGAATTTTTATCATCAACATTTCAGATCACACTCTAAAATGTTGATGTATCACAAAATGTGATCTGAAATGTTGATGATGATAATTCTTACACAATTGAACCCAAAAACTATCTAAGGATTTATATGTATGTTAACATGACATTATGTATGTAATTATTTTTGGTCTTGGGAATGCCATAATATATCAAGTTAAAAAAAGTTACGAGCAGTTGTCCTACACACAAATATCATGATTTGGACGAATTGTTTTGAAGGAGGAAGGGTGATATATTAATGTTATTTGAGGTTATATGTTTAAATTTTTATATAGTCATTTCATATTATTTTATTATAATTTATATAAAGTAATTTTATTTATTTATTTTGGATATATGTATCTAGGCTAGTTGGTTTCAAAACTTTCAAGTCAATCAGTACTGCATAGACAAATATTTAGCTAACTATATAAGAGGGAAGTTACCAAATATTTGTTTAAATATAAGATTAAATATTAGCTAAGTTTAAGATGTAAGTGATTTTAAAATTTATCAAAAATTTTAAGAGGGCTATACAAAATAGTTGTCTAAGTTTGAGATCAAATGTTAGCTAAGTCTATGAAGTAATTAAGATCTAAATTTATGAAACAACAATCTAGCTACTACTAGAATTTAGTAAAAGTGGAAGCCATTTCGAAGTGATCTCCAGGATATTTATTGGACTTGAGGCAAGGATTTATTAAGGGTTGTTTCATATTTGAGAAAACGTATTAAATCATATTCCACAATTGCAATGCTTTATATTCCATAATGGAAATTTGTATGTCCTTTATATAGGGTAGAATTTAACAAAATACATTTGTTTCTAGTTAAAGAAAAAGAAATTAGTAAGCCACTAGTTTTGGGAATACCTAGCTTGAGACTACTATTTTAGGTGGGGACCAATGTTAATAATTAAATTAAATATGTCAATTAAAAAATAAACACCACACATCTATATTAAAAATTGAATATATTAATTCTACATAAAAAATGAATATATACATTATTTATAATTTATTATATAACTATTCCTGTATGTTAATAATGAATAATAATTTAAATTTTAAAATTATTTTACAATATTAATTATATACTATAAGGACTCACTCTTTCGCCACCAAAGTGTCATCTATAATACTACATAATAGTTATAGAGTAAAATTTAGTGTTTAATATTAATTATACACTTATTTGCATTAGAATCCACGTGGCTCAATGTGTATAGAGCTTGATCTATATCGAAGACACAATTTGGAGAAGATTCATTGGTTTATTCAATACTATCTCACATGCCCTCCAAAATATTTTCCATTTTGTTCATTTTGAATTTGATGTTTTATTTGCAACTTCTCTATAGTCATGTATGAAGATATGAAGCTTTGGAACAGATTATAGCCATCCATTAAAAATAAATTTTGTAGATGTTGTAATTTCCACTGCCACATTGATATGTATGCAAAACATGAAAGTATAAGTAAGGCACTTGATTGTTTGAAAAAATACATCAAAGAGGTGATGCAAAAGTTACATGATATGTGCAGAATAGAGTTGTTGAAATCTATGGTAGAAGTAATACTAAATTCCACAACCTGTACTAGTATCCTATGAAAAAATTGAAGCTTTTGAATAGGGTGTGCACCTCCGTCAAAGCATAATCAAAAGTGGATAAGTATGCAAAATGTGGAGATATACACAAAAAATGTTTAGTCTTTGACAAACTTCCTTGAAAGAATTGGTAGTCATAAAGCCAAACCTTGCCAACACCTCATGAGCTATGGTTAAGGAGGAGTTTAGAAACAAGGAAGTATATGTTGGGAAGACTTTAGAATTTTTTATCCAATGCAATTATCAAGTGTAAGAATTGTCCACCTCAGTGGTGAATGAAAATTAATATATAATGGAGCTGAAGGGTCAAAGTGGCTGGCTAGATACACAAATTCAATCACTAAATAAAAGAAGATAAAGCACACAACAATTGAAGGGTTAGAAAAAGGATCACATAACGGCACAAGAGTTAGAGATAAAAGAGAGGGAAGACACAAAGAAAGGGAAAAAACATTTAGGGAGGGATGTACACAGATAGACAAATAAATTATGCATAGAGAAAGCAAGGCCAAGAAGGTCAATGTTTGTAGTTTTTGTTTGTTCATTTTCAAAGGGATAAAATTTGAGATCTTGTTCTAATCTAAGGAGTAGTTGAGTGCAGAGATTCTTTGTGACTATTGTTTGTGTCTATTTTGTTGTGTTTGGAGTAAGAGGGGAGTATACTCTTGCATAAATTGGTATTAGAGTTGATCATTTTCATCATGTAGATAAAGATTCAAATGTGAGGTAGTCTGACACCAGGATCTGCAAGTGACAATAACAGTTTTGCAAAATTGATCGTTGATTGTGAGGTAGTTTGCATGTGAAAGTGAGAAGTAATTATTAAGATCTCAAAAAGATCATTGCAGGTGTGTGAAGTCCTGATCAATCGATAGCTTGAGCCACAAAGAGTGAGATGATAATTTTTTGAAAGATTGAAACATACAAGTAAATGACCCCAATGAAGTGGACTAGGGGGGTCATGAGGAGGTCTATGTTGATTTCAGTTGTGGAATAATATTTGAAAGAGAGCTATGAGATATCGAGGATCACATAGAAAAAAAGAGTTGTAGCTAGAAGGAAAAGGGAGTGAGTGCAACCCACACAAACAAAGGGAGAAAAGAGGAAATGATCATAGTGGACCATGAGTTGATGAGTGAAAGTTGATAATGTGATAAAGGTGAAAGTACCTCAGATGGAGGTAATTGAAGAGGAGGTGGTTCAGAAAGAAGAGGTTGATGAGGGTATATTAATTGATCACATACCAGAAAAGGATGATGTCTTGCATGGAGAGGAAATCATGAATATTGAATAATTGTTTGCATCAAGTGAAGATACAATAATAAAACTTGAGGAATTTTTAGTCACCATGAAAGATGGTGAAGAATACATTGTGGCAGTGGAGGTAAATTTGGAGTTGCACAAGATGGTGGATGCTTGGATTTGTCCATAACTGTAGGATTGGTGTGTTTATGTGTGGAAGCTATATCGGATAATGTCAGTGGGGTTGTGTGGAGGAGTAATTTTGATAGTTGGTTGGATACCATGAAGTAGGAAAGGAATAGAGAGTGTCTTTGGAAAAGGAGGGTGTACTATGGTGGGAAAGAGTTCCTGAGAAGGAAGAGGAAATTAAGGCACACTTGGTGGATGAGGACAACAAGTATCCTAGTTAAATAATAGAAGAGGTGGAGGAAGAAGATATTTTCTCTATATCCATGATGGAGTTTGCTACAAGTTTCCAAGAGCCTGAAAGGGTAGTCTCACTACCTAACTCCATATTGTGAGCTTATGCTCACAAATTTCTTACCCAATGTGTCTCATGTAGGAGAATCCCAAGTGAATCAGTCATTGACATCAATTAAAAATATTGTCCATTTTGTTTATTTTAAATTAGATGTTGCATTTGAAACTGATCTATATCCTTGTATGTA
This sequence comes from Thuja plicata, assembly GCA_018584345.1. Classification (NCBI taxonomy): domain Eukaryota; kingdom Viridiplantae; phylum Streptophyta; class Pinopsida; order Cupressales; family Cupressaceae; genus Thuja; species Thuja plicata. The sequence continues at coordinate 1,499,600 of MU226856.1, read as the reverse complement.
GATATGAATCTTTGGAACAGAGTACATCCATATATCATGAAGAAATTTAATTGATGTCATAATTGTCATTGCCATGTATGCAAAATTTTGAAGCATAGATAGGAAACTTGAATATTTGATAGAATACCTCAAAGAGGAGATGCAAAGTTTGTAGGATATACAAATAATAGAGTTGTTTAAATGGCTAGCAAAAGAGACACTGAATTCCACAACTTCTACGAGCAGCCTATACAAAAAATAAAGCTTTGGAAAAAGATTTGAACCTTCATCAAAGCATAATCAAAAGTGGATATGTATGAAAAATGTGGAGGCACACACAAATTACTATTTAATAGAATCTCTTAAAATAAATGGTGCCAAGATCAACTATAGAAAGCTTCAAACCCTAACCTTTGTTAGCACCTCACGAGCTATGATCAAGTAGGAGTTTCAAACCAAGGAAGCATATATTGGGAAGAATTTAGAAATTCTGAAGCAATGCAATATTTAGGTGTATAAATGACCCACCTCAATGGTGAATGAAAATCAATATGTAATGGAATTGAAAGGTCATAGTGGTTCATTGAAGGTAGAGAGTCACCCACTAAATGAAAGAAGCCAAAGCACCCAACAACTAAATGATTAGGAAAAGGTGTTAGTAATGGCATGGGGGTAGAGATAAGAGAGAGGGAAGACATAAATAAAGGAAAAAAGTACAAATAGGGGGAAGAAAATTTGTGTGGGGCTGCACACAAACAAAGAAATGTGGTTTGCATAGAGAAAGGAAGGTCAAGAACGTTAATGCCTGCATTTTTTTGTCTATAGATTTTGGAAAGAATGCAATTTGACTTCTCAATAAGATCTAAGGAGTAGTTGAAAATAGAGATTCTCTTCAATTATTGGTTGTGTATGAATTTTGTGTTTATAGTCGGAGGGGACTACCTTGCATCATTGAGTACCTTTAAAATTTGGTTGATGACTGTCATTGTTCCTCTTGCTCCTTTATTTATCCTATGAAAAAATTGAACCTTTGGAATAGGGCGTGAACCTCCATCAAAGTATAATCCAAAGTAGATAAGTATGCAAAATGTGGAGGCATACTCAAAAAAATGTTTAGTGTTTAACAAACTTCCTTGAAAGAATTTGTGTAAATATTAGCTACAAAAACCTTCAAGAAAATTCATTTGGTAGTTATAAAGCCAAACCTTGCTAGCACCTCATTATCTATGCTTAAGTAGGAGTTTAGAAACAAGGAAGCATACGTTAGGAAGACTTTAGAATTTTTGATCCAATGCAATTATCAAGTGTAAGAACTATCCACCTCAGCGGTCAATGTAAATTAATATATAATGGAGTTGAAGGGTCAAAGTGGTTGGCTAAATACATAGATTCACCAACTAAATGAAAGAAGTTAAAGGACACAACAATTGAAGGGTTAGATAAAGGTTCTCATAATGACACGAGAGTTAGAGATAAAAGAGAGGGAAGACATAAAGAAAGGGAAAAAAAATTTATGTAGGGATATGCACAGATAGAGAAATGCTTTCTGCATAGAGAAAGAAAGGTCAAGAAGGTCAATGTCTATATTTTTTGCTTATTCATTTTCAAAGGGATAAAATTTAAGATCTTGTTCCAATATAAGGAGTAGTTGAGTGCTGAAATTATTTGTGATTATTGTTTGTGTCTATTTTTTTGTGTTTGGAGTAAGAGGGGAGTATTCTCTTGCATAAATTGGTATTAGAGTAGGAAATTTTCATCATGTAGATAAAGCACCAAATGTGAGGTAGTCTGACACCAGGATCTGCAAGTGACAAGTAAACTTGTGCAAAATCGATCATTGATTGTGAGGTAGTTTGCATATTAAAGTGAGAAGCAGTTGTTGAGATCTCAAAAGGGTCATTGTAGGTGTGTGAAGTGTTGATCAATTGAGAGATTGAGCCAAAAAGGGTGAGATGATAATTTGTTGAAAGATTGCAAAACACAAGAAAATTATTCCAATGAAGAGGACAAGGTGGGTCATGAGGAGACCTATGTTGATTTTAGTTCCGGAACAATATTCAAAAGAGATTTGTGAGATCTGGAGGATCTATTCAAAAAGTAAAAGGTTCTATCTAGAAGGCAAAATGAGTGAGTGCAACCCACACAAACGAAGAGAGAAAAGAGGAAATGATCACAACGGACCATCAGTTGATGAGTGAAAGTTGAGAATGTGATAAAGGTGAGAGTACCTCGCAGATGGGGGTAATTGTTAGAGTAAAAAGGTATTTCTATGTTCACTTATTAATTAAATAATTATTGATTTAATTGTTTAAGTCACCTTTTTATCTCTTGTTCACTTAAGCTAAACTTTAGGCATGTAATAATTAATTCTTTATTAATTATTCATGCAACCTAAGTTTCTCCACCTTTTGGTGTTCGATCTCCTTTATGGGGATTGATCTCTTTGTATTTTATCATCCCCTCTCTAAATGAACATTTTGTCTTTTTACAACATTCTTATCTCCAAGCTTCTCTTTTGTGACATGTTTTTGCATGTAGTGGATCTTGGTGGTTGAATTCTATGAATTCTAACATGGTATCAGAGCCTTGCTGCTGCAGGCCGTTCTTCAGTATTTGAAGTTTTTGGAGCTTCGAGGGTTTCAAGCTTTTTAAATGATTTTTGTGTGGATTTATAGGGAATTTATTTTTTAGAGCACTTTGGGCAAAAACCAACATCACGGTTGAGTCTGAAAGGCCCAAAAACCCCTATTTCCATATTAGGCATAACCATTTTTTGTCAAAGTTGCATTCTGAGGCAATTTTTTTTTGCCTATTCTGTCATGGCACAGAAATTGAGAAAAAAAATAATAAAATAATAATAAACTCAATTTTTATTGATTTTTAGCGTTAAAAATAATGTGCTTAGTGCAGTTAAAAAGGTGCCATAGCGCGGGTACTACATTCCACCTTGGACTCTGCACCACCGTGCGGCCACCCACCGGCCACCACCACTGGCACCACTAACACCACTGGCACCACAACCACCACCGGCCATGCCACCACCTTGGCAGTTCCACCGGCACCTCCAGCTGCCACCTCCGCCCAGTGGGCTCTTAAGCCTCGTAGACTTTTTAAAGCCCCCAGACCTCCAGGGATGGTCACATCAGTGAGCAGAGGCCCCGACCTTAGCCCCCTGCATGCACCATACACACAGGGGCCCATTTTTTAAGCCGTAGTGGTTAAATTTTTTTTTTTGGAGGAGCCCTTTTCTACCTCTACTTGTTTTTCTGGCTCTATCTGGAGAAAATAGAGGCTAATTTTTTACTTCCATATACCATCAAAAAGCTCTTTCTGAGGCAAAATTTTTTGTGAAGGTTACATTATCTCATTTTTCTATCTGACTAACCTTTTGTGTAGTCAAAGAGGGGACTTATTTTTAGCACTTCCTAGTCTTTACATTGAGCATACATACTTCATTTTTGGCTCACAAACAAGCGTCAAAAATCTCTTGACGAGCCTGCTTCAGATCTGAGATATTTTTGGGGAGAATTTGACCATCTATTTTCCCATTTATTGTGTAGCCTTATTTCAGTATTTCTTCTTCTAGCTTCTCAGTTGTATTGGGGTTTGGTTTCTCTCTCTGTGGGGGGGGGGGTGTTTCTTTCTATTTTTTATGTCATTTATCTCAACAAAACTAGAACACTCCAACACATAAAACATAAACCCTTATGTATCTTCTGTCTAGTTCTAAAAGAAAAGATAAAATAAAGGAGGCTTAAGGTATGACATGGAAGATTTAGCATCAGTTGAGCTTCTCACACCACATAATTATCATTTGCAAAAATCCCATATGACTAGGCTTCTCCAGTCATGTACATTATGGTCTTGTTTGGATCTTATTCAACTAGTTTTGACTTGTCCTTACGAGGTCATTCAACACAGAAACAAGATGGATGAGGCCATGGGCGTTATTTATTTGCATGTTTCAGATAGTTTTCTTTTTTACCTTGATAGTTTTGATACTCCTATTGAGATATGGGATAAGTTTTAGACTCTCTTTGGCACAGTAAATGAGTTCCGGGTGCTTCACATTGAAGTAGAATTGACATCCTTGGCTCCTAAGACATTCTCCTCTATTCAAGATTTATTGATGAAATTCAGATCTATGAGGTCTCTCTTACATGGTTGTGGACATATTAAGATAGATACAAAGTGTATTTATCTGATACTTTCCAAGCTTCATGATTCTTTTCAGATATTCTCTTCTACATTCCATGCTACCATGGATGCTTTGGGTCCACAATTTACCATGCCTACTTTTGATGTCTTTTGTGATCGATTAACTCGTGAGAAGGCCAAGCTCTCTCAACTTGATTCTCTTTTTGGATCTCAGAATCAAGCCTTAGTTTCCCACCCATCTATGGAAATTTAGAAGCTAAAACCAAAGCCAAAGAGGGATTTAGCGGGTAGTGAGATTTCGTCCAAGCTTGATTCAAAACCCCATCCCATGGATGGGAAATCTTAAAAGTTTGGTGAATCTTCCTCCAAGACTTCAAAGTCCACCGGTGAACCTTTTAGTTTTTGTGGCAAGGAAGGACATCCAGTTTCCATGTGTTGGAAATGCTTAGAGGCTTTAGAGGAAGCTATTCAATAGCATCATAAATCCTCACCTCAACCATCATCCTCTTCCATAGGGAAGGGACATGCTCTGTCTACATGAGCTTTGTCTTTTGGCGCCACTTAGATTATTGAATTAGGTGCTTCTCACCACATGTCTCACTCTTAGGAGATAGTCACCACACTTTCCCACAGTGATACTTCACATATTGTCATTGGTGATTCTACATAGCTTGCAGTTACAAGGTCTAGTAATATCTCATTCCCCAAAGGTTGTATACATGATGTACTTCTTATTCTTGATATTTCGACAAACCTCGTTTCAGCTTTGTAGATTTTCTATTCTGGCTTTGGAAAGACATTTGAGTTCTCCCCACATGATGTGGTTATTTGACAACTCCATGATCTTTATTTGATTGTGGCCACTGGTAGTGTACATCCTAAGTCTCACCTATATAGCTTTGATGGCTTCGAGAGTTTAGATGCTTTTGGGGTCTCTCTTGTGGCACATGTAGATTCAGAAAGTAGACTTTGGCATGAGAATTTTGGTCATGTCAATTACAGATACTTACAATAGATGAGTACACAGGAACTTGTGCGTGTGCTTCCTTTGATTTCCTATACTGATGGTGTATGTCAAGGTGTTTCTCTTGGAAAACATCAAAGGGATCCTTTTCCTATAGGTTGTTCCACTTGTGCTAATTAAGGTACCTCTAGATCTAGTACATAGTGATGTCATGTCATTTCTGACTCCTTTTTTAAGGGCTCACTATGTGCTTACTTTCATTGATGACTTCTCCAGATGTACTTGGGTTTATTTTCTCAAGTACAAATCTGATGTCTTTGATACCTTTTGTGTTTTCAAGACATTTGGGGAGAAGCAATCTGTTCATTCTATCAGGGGATACACATTGACAATGGGGGGTAGTATGTGAATTAGGCTTTCAAATATTTTTACACTGAGCATGGTTTACAACATCAGTTCATAGTTCTACACACCCCTCAGCAGAATGGTATTGCTGAGAGAAAGAACAAAAATTCATGGGAGATGGAAAATTGTATGCTTCAGTCACAGGATATGCAACCTTCATTTTGGGTTGAGGCAATCAATTGTGCCAACTAGATTCAGAATTGGATGCCTCATAAGGAATTAAAACATATGACTCCTAAGGAGGCTTGGTCTTAGATAAAGCCTGATGTTTCCACATTTTGACTCTTTGGTAGTGCGTCTTGGGCATTTATTCTAGATGCTCAAAGGAAAGCCATGGAGAGGAAGATTCAGCCACTCATATTTGTTGGCTACTATGAGGATTTGAAGGTGTACAGGTTATTTGATCATGATTCCAAAGAGGTCTTGTTTCGACGGGATGTCTAGTTTGATGAGAGCTATCCTCTGATGGATTCTCCATCATCAACATCTCCCTCACTATCTACTCCTCCTACTTCATCTATTGAGAATTATTTATCTCTTGATGATGATGATGATCTACCATCACCACCACCTTCTCTAGTTATGCCCCAGTGGTCTCATGTTATAGTTGATGCAACAGGTTCTTTGGCTGGTGATCCTACAGATAGATGTCATACTCAAGATCAGACATTTGGTTCTAGCCTTCTGATTCATGCCATTTTGGATGACCCTCAAAAGTTTTCAGAGGTGATAGGTCACACAGAGTGGGATATGGCTATGGATGAGGAGTATTATTCTTTGATGAAGAATCATACTTGGGATTTGTGTGCTCTTCCAAAAGGAATAATGTTAGTTCGGTGCCAGTGGTTGTACCATACCAAATATATTGCTGACGGTTCTATTGAAAAGTATAAGGCTTGGCTTTTTAAAAAGGGGTTTTCTCAGATGGAGGGTATTGATTACTCTGAGACCTTTGCGCCTGTTTCCAAGATGAACTCTATTCACCTTGTACTTTCACTTACAACTTCACAGGGATGAAATTTTTTTCAAATGGATGTGATGAGTGATTTCTTGCATGGAGACCTCTAGAGGAGATCTATATGGAGTGATCACTTGTTATAAAGGCTCAGAAACTTGGCATAATCCTTTAACTCAGGGATTGGACATCCAACTAAGCACTTCATCCACTTTATAATAAACTCATTTAATATCTCAAACCCAGGGATGTGTTATTTGAAATGGGCCAAAAAATATATGCACCAAGCACTTTCTCAACCAATCATTTTATAATTGGTGTAGGAAATAAATGCTGGAAAGGAGCTACTCTATGGTTGCAGGAAATAAATGCTTTCAAAAGGAAACTATACTATTGCTGCATGAAATGAATACTCAAAAGAAAACTAAATTGTTGCTGTGATAGTAGATGCTTGAAATTAAATGATGGAAATGAATGCTGCTGGCAGGATGGAAGAGTGCACATAAATAACTATAATCCCTTAGTTACTCTGCCACTCAACCGCATGAAGTGGTAGCTGTCCCGTGGCTTTGGTTGCAGGAGTTGTTCAGCATAGGAATTAAAATAACAGAAATGCAAGAAAGTGAGCTAACTAGAATGAATATAAATATGGATTCCTCACCAAGTGTGCCCCCTTGGGTGAGTACCGAGAACACTCAATTACACAAAATTGAACTCAAAACTTCATTTGCTCATTAAATTGAATAACAGAGTACAATAATTCTCAACAATAATGAAATAACATAATGCAACTATATAATAATACTACTTCCCTCCTTCTCATGGAGGAGCAGGGCTTTATTTAAAGGGAAAAAAATCTAACTGCTAAACTCCACATGCCCTAAGAAAAGGCGGAGCTTTCATTACAACCAACTAATAGAATGGAAAACTAGAAAACATGAAATAGAATCGGTCCAGAAGAGAGGAAAGAACCGCGTAGACAACAGATCTAACTTCCCACTCTATCCTAGATTTTATCAAGGAAATTATTGCGCTTTCCAAGTCTTCACTCAACTGTCTCCACCTAGATTAATTAGAAACCTTCCACTCCTGCTACGCCGATGTTTCATACATGTGCGTTTGTTGTGGGACTGAGTCAAGCATCCAACACATAGACGTGCTCACCTGAGCAAGATGATATTTTCTACTTCAATGCGCTACATTAACACCATTATGATAAAAGAATTCATGGAAATTTACTCAAAGTACATACGTTATCTATTTCTCAAATAGTCAATTCATTCATAAAACATGATCATAATTTCATAGCAATAAACATAGCATATTCATCTCGATAAAGCACATTAAGTAACATATGTCCATGGCATAGGTTAAGTGGTTGACTACCACATAATAACAGTTTTAGAGCATAAAGTCTTGGAATAATAAAAAAAAACATAAGAAAGGACCTAGCAAAAGTTGTAAGGTATCTAAAAGATGCCATTAAAATGGCCTATCATTATACCCCCTACAAAGACTAGTGTCGGTCCTCAGGCACTGAGAAATTCTAGATCTTGGAAAGAACCCGGAGGTCTCCTTCCTATGTTTCTCCAACCATGGAGGTTCCAACTTGCCAGTAGAACCCATTTGTGCGCTCCATCTTTACCTGTCTTCTCAATTTCTACTATTCATCTATTTTATCATCCACACAACTGTACACTGGCCATAAAAGAAGGGGAGGCTGGAAGGTGAGTGGAAACCATCACTCGGGCCGTGGTTGTCTTCCCTAGCATATATACCAACTAACACACTGCATTGTAGCCTACAAGTTAATCAGAGTGTGTGGCTTTGCCTTCTTAAGTGCCAGGGGAAGTCTTTCCCATCTCTATTTTAACCCTTCAGTTGCCCTGTCCCTGTTTGATAATGACAATTTTTCAAATGCCGAGAAAAATTCCTCACAGCTTTCCAGAATCCATTTCCTCAGTACAGAATCATGAAATCCATAAAGAGTTTGCATCCAGTCACAGTAAAGTTGTCATGGTGACTGACTTTCAGGATGTAGGGGCAATGAAATGGAATTTTCCAAGATTCTGTGCTTATGTAATTTCTCACCATAAATTATTTAATTCTAAATCCAGGAAACAAGGGTAGACAAATGTATATCACCAATAAAAAGAAGTGGATTCCAATCATTATTAAAAGGAACAACATAATTGTGCATGTATAATTTACATAGCATATTTTAAACACAATCAGGTGATGTGTTGTATGCAACCACAAATTCATGTGGGGTTTCTATGCTCGAGCTAACATCCCGGAGGACTTTCATTAATTTAAATAGGAAAAATTGCTCTTTGAGGCATAGGGAATAAACTCGTGGGAGTGGTCTGCATTCTATCAATTCTGGAATTATATCTGTAATGTTATTTATCTTATTCTGTAGAAATTCAATTTCTTATTGTTTTCTTTCAATCTCCCTTCTTAATTTTGTCTTTTCTAGTTCTGTAGAAATTCAATTTCTTATTGTTTTCTTTCAATCTCCCTTCTTAATTTTGTCTTTTCTAGTTCCCACATCAATTTTTGATTACATTGCATTAAAATAGTCAACCAAGAGAGAGAGTGAGAGAGAGAGAGAGAATAGTTACCTCCTCAGGTTTTGATTTGGGGCCGCCTTGACTGCTTGTGGGTCTTCCTCTTACTTTGGACAAACTGGTACATTTTCTGGAACAAGGGGCCTTTCCCTGTGACTGCCTTCATGTAGAGAAGAATATTCTCTTTCAACAACTTTAGGCTCTACTACTTTTGGTATTACACACTCTACTTCTGGAATCACCTCAGCATCTGTAGGATCCTTTTCCATCATACCATGGCATTCGGCAATAGGACTACTTTTTTTCAGTTGTTCTTGTAAGGGTTCCTCCAAGGAGACACGAGAATCGTCAGCCGTAATCAGGGGAACTTTTGTCATCTGGTTGTGTCATGTTCAAATGAACACTTCTACGCAATGGGGTATCTATAGAGGCTGCAGGTTGCTACTTTGAAAGTTTTCTTTTCTTGGTCCGTGTAGCTGCAGGATAAACAGTGGAAATAGGAATATCCTGACTCATATTCTGCCATTTTTTCTTTGCCCTTGCCCTTTTTATATTTTTGCCAAGAAACTGTAGAAATCTCAATTTTTCCACTCCTTAAAGTAGGGTTTGGATGGATGAAGGGAAAATTCTCCTCATTAACTCCCGAAGGAGAAGAATTCCTCAAGGGTTCATCTTGTTCAACAAATTCTTCTTCCTCATTAGGGTTATTTCCTTGTTCTTCTTGATTCTTGGTCCGTGGCCCCTCTCCACGCAATTCAACATGAGGTGCCACAATAAATCTATCCCAGGACATGGAAGAGACATCCCTTAGTGACCTTTCCACTAATATTTTAATTAAACCATGGTGGGTCACTGCGTTCTGCCGCCCCTTTCGTACCTCTTCAACACTTAAATTCAAAAGGGCGTAAAAACATTTTGGAATATTTACTAAATGGTTATGCTATAAATGGCTCAACAATTTAAAGTGAACTCCACGCAAGAAGGAAAAATGTCCCTCACAGGTAATGTACCTTATGACATGAACGACCAACTAAGGAAATTCCCCTGGAAGAGATATCTGTTTTACCCCCTGTTTACTGTAATCCATTGGGGCGTCTGCTGGAAATGCAACTTCCGCTCTAGTTGTTCGTGCGTCATGCCCATGTGGAAATGCTTCACCTATAGATGAAATTCCAGAGACTTTGGAAATCCATGCTTCCAAAGCTTCAATTCGCAACCCCTTAACATATGAAACTCCATTGTTGTACGTTCTCATAAATTCCAGTGTCGTATCTTCATCATACCCATTTAACCTAACAAAATAAGTGAGCCAACCTACTCTGTTAAAAAATTGAATGTTGACCTGGTCTTGTAACAATACCAGGTGGTTTGATGGTTCATGCCATATAGGAAAACCACCCATTCTACTGCTTGAAATTCCAACAATGTCTGAGAAACTAAAAAATCTCCTTACTCCACTGATACTCTCTACTCTGTTTTTGCTGAAAATCTCTCTGATGTGCCCAAAATTGGAATGAAATTTTTTTAGTGTTTTTGGGTAGACAAGACACAACATAAGATTTTGAAATAATGATGTGAAGTTAAGCTAAAATTTTGAGTTAAAAAGAGGGCTGGTTTCGACAGTTTACACTCAGGGGTTGTCAAATCATAATTTCTGATATGATGACTCAGTACAATTCAGGTACAAGAAATAGTAATGAAAAAGATTGTCAATTATGATAGCTGATTTGGAAATTATGTCAGTTTTGAGCTGATGGGATATTTCATTTATTATACAAAAAATCCTATTTACTACCCCCTACAAAAAAAGTGACAAGTGTCCTCACTTGCATGGCAATCTACAGCAAAATCATGGATGAATCGCTCTTATTAATTACAATGTGTCGTAATCATATTAAATGAATTAAAAAAACATTTTGAGGCAATAAAGTAATGTGTACCTTGGAATATTATACCATTAAATGCCCAAATCTAGAAAGATTTGATGATGTTGACAAAGTAAAAATTTGAGCTAGCGTAATAATGAGGTGACATGAATGTGTGGATGGTAGAAAAAGATGATGAAAAAGTGGATATAATGACGTTTTTATTATGGAAAAGAGATTTTTCACGGGAATTTTTTTTTTTATTATGACTGCATGCAGGAAATTTTCAAAGAGAGGACTAGATCAAATAATTACTCTAGTTGGCTACAGGAATGCCCTCAGTAGGAAGACGTCCTTCAACTGTAATAAAGTCTTCAGTTGGAGGAGGTTCTTTGGCTGTAGGAGGTCCTTCAACTGCAAGAAATTCATCAGCGAGAGGAGGAGGTTATTTGGTTGAAGGAGGTTATGTGGCTATAGGAGGTTCTGTGGCCACAGAAGGTTTAGCGGCTGTAGGAGAAATCTCAAACTGCCATAGGAAATTGACCTTTGTCTATGGTTTGTGGTATAGGCAGAGCCTATGACCATTCACCAGTAACTTGGAACATACAGGGTCGATGGTGGATAGCTGAACTACTCCATTAGAATAAACATGAATAATATCATAAGGGCCAAGCCAACGTGTTGTAAGCTTACCTTGGTTTTCTTGGAATCTTGAGTTATTCAAAAGAGCCCAGTCGCCAGGAGCAAACAGTTTGGAAAGGATGTGAGAATCATGCCACTTTTCCGTTGTGTCTGAACCAACTATGTATATTGTAGGGCTACCTTCCTTATCTCATCCAGCTAGTTAAGCTACAATATCATGTCATGTTGTGCCTCAGTAAGATCAATGTTTAGCTGCAATTCCATTCGTAAAGTCTTATGTTCAAACTCAATCGACATCACAGCTGTTTTTCCATATACCAACTCAAAAGGGGTAAACCCTGTTGTGGTTTTCCATGTAGTGCAGCAGGCCCATACTACTTCTTGGAGGTGACTGATCCAATCTTTCTTTATTCAACTGAGCTGTCTTTGTGAGGATAGCTTCTATCTCCCTATTAGTGATTTTTGCCTGACCATTCTCCTGTGGGTGATAGGGGCTTGATTTTTAGTGGTGAATATTATACTCATTCATTAGAGAAGTAATCAATGTGGATGTAAATTGAGCTCCTTGGTCAGTGACTAACTTACGGGGCACAACATATAGCATGGATATCTCCTCATACATGAATTGTGCAACTTTGTTATCTCTAGCATGCTTCATGGCTCTAACCTCCACCCACTTGGTTACATAATCAGTACATACAAGTATGTATGAATTGTCATTAGATGCAGGAGTGATGGGACCAAAAAAATTGATTCCCCATTTATAAAATGGAGTCACTACAACCTGAGGAAAGAGTGGCATTTCATCAGATTTAGTAGGTCACCCCATCCTTTGGCATCAATCACACTTCCTGGTGTAATTTGCTGAATCCCTGTAGAGGGATGACCAGTAGTAACCAGTATTAAGTACCTTCATGGCTATCCTTTTGGCAAAAAAAATATCCTCCATATGGCTCATCATGACAAGCCTGGAGGATGTCATAAGTTTTTTCCTCTCGAATGTATCTTCTCAATACTTGGTCGGGGTGAGTATAGAATAAACAATCAACAATCCATGAAAATTTGAAAGTTTTCTCTATAAATAACCACTTGTCCTTTGGAGAGAAGTGTGGAGGTACCTTTTGTGAAACCAAATAATTAGCAATATCAGCATACCAGGGTTCTTTTGCTACAATGGAGAATAGGTGGTCGTTAAGGAAACTATTATTGATTGCCATAGGTTCATCAACATTCTATAGTTGTGAGAGAAAATTGGCCACCACATTTGATCTTCCTGACTTATCTATGATGTAATATCAAACTCTTGTAGCAGCAACAACCATCTAGCTAAACTTCCTACTATGGCAGGTTTATTAGCTATGTACTTAATAGTTGCATGGTCTGTATGCACAAAGATTTGGTAACTAGTGACATAATGGTAGAATTTTTTCAGAGCATAGATAACATCCAATAGCTCATTTTTGGTAACCGTGTAGTTCAAATCAAATCCTTGCAAATTTTTGTTAATAAAATAAATAGTATGTTCTAGTGTACCTTCCTTCTGTCCAAGAACTAATCCAATGGCATGATCAGAGGCATCTGTATGTATGTGGTATGAGAGTGCCCAATTAGGACATCGCAGGACATGTGCCTGAGTGAGTACAAAATTTAGTTGCAAGAAAGCTTCATCACAGTCTGATGTCTAGATAAAGTCAGCATATTTAGTGAGCAGTGAATACATAGGGATGGCCATCTTGTTGAAGTCCTTTTTGGATCTTCTGTAATACCTAGCATGACCAAGGAAGCTTCTGACATCCTTTTGTTTGGCTGGGGTAGGTAGATTCATAGTGACTTCAATTTTGGTTGGGTCTACATGAATGCCAAGAGCATAAATGTAGTGACCAAGCACTACTCCTTCCTGCATAATCATAAAACACTTCTCGCCATTCAAAGATAGGTTATGTTATTTGCATCTGGTGAGGAATTTTTCCATATTTGCCAATGATTCCTCATAGGTTTCCCCATAAGTTGTAAAGTCATCCATGTAGATCTCCATACAGTCATGGGAAATATCAACAAAAATGCTAATAACTGCCCGCTGAAAAGTAGCAGTAGCATTACAGAGGCCAAATGGAAAAGATGAATAAGAAAAAGTCCCCCATGGGTAGGTAAATATGGTGTTTTCATGATCCTCTAGAAGAATCTGGATCTGATTGTATCCACTATACCCATCCAAGAAAGAAAATTATTTCTTTCTTGCTAGAGAATCCAGGACTTGGTCAATGAATGTAAGAGGGAAATGGTCCTTTTTGGTGGCATTGTTAAGCTCTCTGTAGTCCACACACACTCTCCACTTGCCACCTTTCTTAGGAACTATGACTAGTGAGGAAACCACTGACTATCTGATATAGGATATATGAAACTAGCTTTAAGGATTTTTTGGAATTTGGCTTTGACTATCTCACGAAGGGCAGGGTTGACACGTCTTTAAAATTGCCTTACTAGGGGTTTGTCCTCCTTTAGGAAGATACTATGAGTGCATAACTTTGGGTCCAGACCTTTCATATCAGCATAATCCTATGAAAAATTTGTAGCATGATTCTTCAATAGCTTGGTCAATGATGTTTGTTGCTGAGGAGAAAGTTTTCTATTAATGTTTAAGCAGCGTTCAGGGGAAACTTCCAGTTGCTTCGTGAGCTCGACCATAGATGCATCGATCAATGAGGGAAATTGGATCTCATAGGGAAGCATTTGGTGATAGATATAGTTGGATACAGGGGAAGATATTTGGTATTCAGAGTACAACGGCTGCAGGGAGTAGTTTTGGAAGGAACTATCCAAAGGGTCCAAGCTTGATCCATACTGGTTATGCAGGATGTTGGTGATTATTTTATCTTCCTCTTGAAGCTGCAGGAAGGGATCCCTTGTTAACATCATTAATTGGGAGACTACATTCATAAATTCAGCTTCCTCTCCTACATCTAGCCATATGGGAGAGGCTAATTCCATTTGAGGTTGAGTAGGAGGATACAAGGCCAAAGTTTTGATGTGCTGGCCATCAGAAATGGTCATATCTCCTGACCGAAAACTGATGTAGGCATCAAGGGTAGCCAGTCATGGATGTACAAAAATAATTGGATAGCCTACTAGGGTAGCTTTTGGTGAGAGGATCATGAAATCTGTAGGGTAGGACCAAGACTCTAGGTCAACCACAATGTCCTCCACCACTCCATCAGGCTTTACAATCAAATTGTTTGCGAGCTGCAGGATAGTAGGTGTATTGCGGAGGTTGGGAATACCAAGGCATTACATAATTTCCTTGGTCATGACATTAATGGTGGCTCTAAGATCAATCAAGGCATGTTTTATAGAAGTCCCATTAATAATGACCTCAACAATAGGGCTGCCAGGGTCAGAATATTTTAGGATGGTAAGCTTCCTTAACATGATGTCTGTCAGCTTGCCTAAGACATGGATAGTCTGGGAATCCTTTGTCTTGTGGCCAAGATTTTTGAAGAAAACTTCCTTGATGGATTTTCTATATGTGGGAACACCTTTGATTGCCTATAAAAGGGGAATTTGGATGCTCACATTCTTTAGTTGGTCAAGGATATTGAAAGTTGCTTCATCAGTGGTCTTCGGATTTCTCTGCTACAACCTTTGTGGGAAAGAGGAATGGTAGGCTGATTGGTCTTGGCTGGTGATGTAGGGGCTACTAGATTAGATAGATTGTTAGGTTGATTGGGATCCTCAAGAGGCATTTCAGTCATTAGAGGAGGCTCAGGTGCTGGCAGAGTGGTATCGGACCACAGATGAATATCATCGAGGTTAATTGCATAGGAAGGGTATTACATGGGATACTGCAACTGGTTTGTAGCATACACATTTTTCTGCAGTGGAGGAGGTTGATTTTTAGGGTTTGGTTGTGGCTATGTAGGTAGCTAAGTAGGCTTAGGAGGTGGATTAGTAGCTATAGGAGGTGGAAAAAGAGCTTGTTGTTGTGGAGGCTGCATAGGTGGTGACAAAAATCCTTGTGGTTGATTTGGCCATTGCTGGTTGCCTCGCCAGTGTGGGTTTTGCTGCCAATTATCTTGTTGTGGCTGCCATGCCCCTTGAGGTTGTTGCCAACCTCCTTGAGGGTTTGGCCATTATGGATTGGATTAATTCTGCCAGTGATTTTGGTAATTATTCCAGCGAGGATTTTGGTAATTCATGGGGGGTTGCCATTGATTAATATAAAAAGGACCACTAAATGAAAGAAGATCCTGGGGCATACCTTATCTCTGTACCCATGGTCATCATTGAGTGATGAAGAACAACTACTTTTCCTTTGGTTCAACTATTTTTTAATCAGGTAAGTGCACAAAGATGGGGGACCAAAAAGGGGGTATAAGATGCCACTTTTTTTATGGATTCTATCATAAGACAAGTAGTAAAATTACATGAGTAACATCTTATAATGCCAACAAAACTATGTATAAACATTCATAAGGTACAACATATAACTTTCCACATGCATTAAAACAATTCTCCATAACTTGTTCATAAATCTAGGGAACCCTCACGTGCCTGAAATTTGGCTAAGTCTAATTTAAAAAAAAAATCCCCAAAATCTAAAATCTACATCTTAACTCCTATGAAGCTGAAACCTACCTCAAACATCCTAGAAGGTATTTATACAAATATAACTTAAAGTATAAGAAATTAAATGTATCATACTTGTACTTAATTGTTATATTTGTATAAATCTTTGACTCTCTCTCTCTCTCTCTCATGGGTCCTATGACTATTAATGTGTTCTAAGGGGTCTAATGAGTCCTAATGTGTCCTAATGGGTCTTAAGGGGTTGTAATGGGTCCTAAGGGTTCCTATGATGATTAATGCTCTCTCTCTCTCTCTCATGGGTCCTATGACTATTAATGTGTTCTAAGGGTCCTAATGAGGCCTAATGTGTCCTAATGGGTCTTAAGGGGTCGTAATGGGTCCTAAGGGTTCCTAGGACCACTTAGAACCCATTAAAACTCCTTATGAGATACTAGTACACATTAGAGCCCATTAGTGTGTCCTAAAATGATTACTATGTTCTAAGGGGTCTTCAGAGGCCCCAATGTGTCCTAAGGGGTTGTAATGGGTCCTAAGGGGACCTAGGATCTCTCTCTCTCTCTCTCATGGGTCCTATGGCTAATAGTGTGTTCTAAGGGGTCCTAATGAGGCATAATATGTCCTAATGGGTCTTAAGGGGTCATAATGGGTCCTAAGGGTTCTCTCTCTCTCTCTCTCATGGGTCCTATGACTATTAATGTGTTCTAAGGGGTCCTAATGAGGCATAATGTGTCCTAATGGGTCTTAAGGGGTCGTAATGGGTCTTAAGGGTTCCTGGGACCACTTAGAACTTGTTAGAACCCCTTATGAGATACTAGTACACATTAGATCTCATTAGTGTGTCCTACAATGATTATTGTGTTCTAAGGGGTCTTAAGAGGCCCTAATGTGTCCTAAGGGGTCGTAATGGGTCCTAAGAGGACCTAGGACCACTTAGGACCCAATATGATACATTAAAACCACTAAGAACCCTAAAGAGTGTCCTTAATCAAGTCAAGGGCTTAAGATTATAATCAATAGTCCACTAAGAATCATGTTCAAAATAATGTGTTGATTCCTGAAATTTGGCTAAGTCTGAAATTTCTTAAAAACCCTCAAAATCTAGAATCTTTATCTTAACTCCTATGAAGGTGAAACCACTCTCAAACATCCTGGAAGTATATACATAAAATGTAACTTAAGTATAAGAAAGGAAGAGTATGTAACTTATACTTAAATGTTACATTTTATGTATTGGCCTAGTGCTGAAATTGGTCTGGCAAGGCCTGTTGGGATTTCTTCCTCCCTCCCTTTAGCATTTTTCATAATGTTACATAGGGCGCACATCCTATTAGTTTTGATTATCCAAGCCTGAGAGGAACCTCCTTACAACAATATGGTGAGAATGCACGAAATAATAGAATATAGAGCAATAGCAGAACTCAGAATGAATCTATTGATCGCGGGCCACTTTGAGGGGGTAACCTCCTTTGAGCAAGCTCAATACAATAAATTCGACAGTGTCCATCAAAGGCCTCAACCTACTCTTATATAATAAGTACGATCTAGAATAGTAATACTACCTATGCATGTGGGATAATAAAATATACTCATAGGACAACTTACAAAGCATATGCGTCCAACAACACTACACTAACAAAATAAACAGAAGGAACACACAGGTTCCTAACATCCCCTCTCGCTTAGAAAAAATCTTTGTCCTCAAAGCTTAAGGTGTGGAAATTGTTGCTGAATCTGAAGAAGGGGTTCCCAGGTAGAATCCTCTGGTTGCATGCCATGCCACTGAATCAAGACCTCAGAGATGGAGC
>MU226856.1:1464213-1477950 GCA_018584345.1 Thuja plicata | reverse complement strand
AAAGGAGTGTGCACAATTCTGTCCATGTTGGGTCTACATTAGCCTTGATGTACCAACGGAACCATTAAAGAGCTTCATGTTCCAAATGAAAAGATGCAAGCGGGACTTTGTTGTTATCCAAAGTATTGTGCAAGCTGAAATACTGCTCTGCCCTATAAATCCATCCAGTCGGATCAGTACCATCAAAGTGCGGAAAATCAAGCTTCGGTCCACAAAAATTGCCAGAAGAGAACCCAGCGTCTCCAGAATGGTTTTGGTTCATGGATGAATGCTGAAGGTTGAGACTGAGAATTTTGTCATCCAGATCTTGAAGTTTGGTTTTGAGGGATGCAATTTCCTCTTCCATGATTTTTTCTCCTGTACGTGTAACAACCATAAAGCAGTTTTTTTTTTCTTTTTTTGGCAATTGGTAGATAATGAGAAACAAAAACTTTTTCAGTTAGGGAAAACTTGAATTTGGGCAAAAATCATATGGGAAACGGGTGTTTGACGAGTGGTTGGAGACTTTTTGAGGAAAAGGGAAAAATAAAAATGAGGGTTTCAGGGTTGGGGAGCCAGAATGAGATGAGCGGTCCAAGAGGGACAAGGGAGCAAACTTAGGTATTGAACCTTGTGGCCTCGTTTGGTGGCGATTGGATGAGAAGCAAAAAAGATAGGGCAAACCCTAAAATTAGATAAATGAGGGATTTAGGGATTCGATATGTAGAATTTGGGGTTGGGTCATCAAGGAAGGAAGTATGTGGAACGGTATTTCAGGTGTTCTGAGGAACTGTGAGAGGAAACGGGAAAATTCACTCAAATACGAAATAACTGAAAAGAGTTATTGAAATAACAAGAAATATTAGGATTGAAAGGAACCTGAAGGCCATGACAGAAAAAAAAAATTGACATAATTTCCACCCAGCGAGCCCAAGAAAGTGCTCTAATACCAGATGAGAGGAACCTCCTTATAGCAATATGGTGAGAATGCATGAAATAACATAATATAGAGAAATAGTAGAACTCAGAATGAATCTATTGATCGCGGGCCACTTCGAGGGGGTAACCTCCTTTGAGCAAGCTCAATAAAATAAATTTGTCGGTGTCCATCAAAGGCCTCAACCTACTCTTATATACTAAGTACGATCTAGAATAGTAATACTAGCTATGCATGTGGGATAATAAAATATACTCACAGGACAACTTACAAAGCATATGTGTCCAACAACACTACACTAACAAAATAAACAGAAGGAACACACAGGTTCCTAACAAAGCCTTAGGCTTAGGCAATCAAAGACGCCCTATGGCTTTTGTGGGACCAAAAAAAAGTTTGGCACCTTTTTGGTCCTCCATCTCGCTGCACATACCCAATCAGTCAACATTTGTGTAGTCTCCATGTTAGAAACTAGTTTGCATCTGCAGTCTCTCTTCTTGTGTCTACAATGTAGACATAATTCTACTAGCATGGCCTCTGCTTCCTCATGTTTCTTTTTATCCTGCATGGTGTCCAGTTGGGAAGCCATGTTGTTGATGATATCTTGCTTAAAATCAGACAAGAGATTAGTTATCTCGGTCTGTGAAGCACCAACACCATTGGACTTCGCCAGAGTGGACCTATATCCTCTTCCTTTCTTAACAACATCTCTTGAGTATTTAAGGCAGATCTTTGGGATATCATCCCATGATGCCTGGCTGATATCTCCTCTGGCCATTAGATCTAGTGCCTCTGTACATCTGTCATGAATGCCTCGCAAAAAGAGAAACTTCTAAGATTCTTCATTGAGCTCGTACTGAGTATTCTTTTGCAAAATGAACATGGACCTTGAGACATAATCCTCAAGACTCATATCCTCCTTCTATGACATCTTGAAGATATCATCCCCTTGCATATCATTCCCTCGACAGTACTCCTTATATTTCAGCAAGAAAGCATCCTTCATTTCATCCTAATTATGGATAACATCTTGTCCTAAGCCCATAAACCATCACAATGCAAACTCTTTAAGTGTTGCAGGGAAGAGCTTAAGCCTGTGGGCGTCGGTGGTGTAGTCATAGCTCCTACAAAGGATATCAAACTCAATGAGAAAGGTATCCGGATCCTTTGTGACAAAGACGTAAAATTTTGGAAGAGAAAAAGAGGGAATATTTTTGAGGTTGTTATTATCTTGCTGATTAGAGATGGGGAAAGGAAATGTAGTAGGATTAGCCATCCTTCATTATTGTGGATGTGGATTTTGAGGCAGGTTTTGAAGTTGGTAGATGACTAACTACCAAGGATTTTCTTCTCGAGGATTCTGTAGTTCTAGATTGGCAAAGGCTTCAGCAAATAGATTGACTTCTGGTTGTTCCTAGAAGAACCCACGAAAGTCACCCTCAGAAGATGAGGATGATGAAGGGGCTTCAGGGAGCTCAATAATAGCATCAATGAAATGGTTTTCTTCCTCAAATAGGTTGTGGTATGGATTTGGCAAGTACATTCCTCGGGCGTCTCTTCGTCTATTATGCATGCAGATAGTATGAAATGATGTGAATAGTAGTTTTCTTTGTCAAGATAAGGCTTATTATACTTAAAGAAGGGAATGAAAGCATGAAAACAAATCCTAGGAATGGTTGAATAAGAAACAGGCTCAGCACCATCCTCGGCAATGATGCCAAAAATGATTGCTTGTTATAAAGGCTCTGAAACTAGGTATAATCCTTTAACTCAGGGATTGGACATCCAACTAAGCACTTCATCCACTTTATAATAAAATCATTTAATATGTCAAACCCAGGGACATGTTACTTGAAACGGGCCAGAAAAATATATGCACCAAGCACTTTCTCAACCAATCATTCTATAATTGCTACAGGAAATAAATGCTGGAAAGGAACTACTCTATGGCTACAGGAAATAAATGCTTTCAAAAGGAAACTCTACAATTGCTACATGAGATGAATACTCAAAGGAAAGCTAAACTATTGCTATGAAATTAGATGCTTGAAAGTAAATGATGGAAATGAATGTTGCTAGCTGGATGGAAGAGTGCACACAAACAACTAGTTACTATGTCACTTGGCTACAAGAAGCGGTAGCTGTCCTATGGATTTGGCTGCAGGAGCTGTTCAATATAGGAATTGAAATAATAGAAATGCAGGAAAGTGAGCTAACTAGAATGAATCTAACTATGGATTCCTCACCAAGTGGGCACCCTTGGGTGAGTACCTAGAACACTCAATTACATAGAATTGAACTCAGAACTTCATTTGCTCATTAAATTGAATAACATAGTACAAGAATTCTCAACAATAGTGAAATAAAAAAATGCAACTATATAATAATACTACTGCCCTCCTTCTCATGCAGGAGCAGGACTTTATTTAAAGGAAAAAACATCTAACTGCTAAACTCCACATGCCCTAAGAAAAGGTAGAGCTTTTATTAAAACCAGCTAACAAAAAGGAAAACTAGAAAATAGGAAATAGAATCGGTCTAGAAGAGAGGAAAGAACTCCGTAGACAACAGATCTAACTTCCCACTCTCTCCTAGATTTCATCAAGGAAATTATTGTACTTGCCAAGTCTTCTCTCAACCGTCTCAACCTGGATTAACCAGAAAGCTTCCACCATTGCTACACCGATGTTTCATCTGTGTGCGTTTGCTGCAGGACCGAGTCAAGTGTCCAGCCCATAGACGTGCTCTCCTAAACAAGATGACAGTTTCTACTTTGATGCGGTGCATTAACACCGTTAGGATAAAATAATTCATGGAAATTTACTCAAAGTACATACATTATCTATTGCTCAAGCAGTCAATTCATTCATAAAACATGATCATAATTTCATTAGAACTAAACAGAGCATATTCATCCCGATAAAGCACATTAAGTAGCATTTGTCCATGGCATAGGTTAAGTGGTTGACTACCACATAATAATAGTTTTAGAGCATAAAGTCTTGGAATAATAACAAAAAACATAAGAAAGGACCTAGCAAAAGCTCTTCTAAGGTATCTTAAAGATGCTATTAAAATGGTCTTTCATGGAGAAGCCCCTGGGTATGTGCAAGAATCTTCCTTAGTTTTCAGGCTTCAACATTCATTATATGGTCTCAAATAAGCTCCTCAAGCTTGGTATGAGAAGATGGACTCTTTATTTCTCTCTATTCAATATACCCATTGCCACTCCAGCCATACAGTGTATCTTCAGTGTCAGGGGATTGAGATTGTCATACTTGTGCTCTATGGTGACGTTCTTCTCATCCCAGGTAGCTCATCCTCCATGATTTAAGGTATCCAACGCACATTGATGGAGAAGTTGGAGATGACTGATCTTGGTCTTTTGCATTACTTTTTGGGCCCACAAATTATACTGTCTTCTGATGGGATTTATCTCCTTTAGAAGAAGTATGCTCTTGATAAGCTTCACAGATTTGATATGCTTGATTGCAAGCCTGCGCCTACACCATTTTAGTCAAGAGTTATGTTGTCTTCCACATGTCCTGCACCTTCACTAGATTCCACTTTGTAGCGATAGTTGATTCGCATCTTTTTGTATTTGACACACACCTGTCCTGATCTTTCCTTTGCACTTGGACTTATCTCTAGGTTCTCCCATGATCCTCATTAGAGCCATTGGCAAGCTGCCAAATGTATTTTTTGGTATCTTCAAGGCACCACACATTTTGGCATTCACTACACATCATTGGCTTCACTAACTCAGATTGGGCTGGTAATGCTAATGATCAGGGGTCTACTTCTGGGTTTGTTTTTTTGCCTTGGTTCTAGTCCTATTACATGGTCATGCAAGAAGTAGATTGCTGCTACATTATCATCTGCAAAGGCTGAGTACCGAGCAACGGTGTCAGCGAGTCAGGAGATTTTATGGCTTCAACAGTCTATGATTGAGTTTGGGTTTCCTCTTGATAGTCCCATTATTCTTTGGTGTGACAATCAGAGTGCCATACATATTTTCCTGCAACCCAGTAGAGCATTAGCGCACCAAACACATTGAGATCCACATGCACTTCATCATATAGTTTATTCAGGATGGTGCTCTCATCTTGGAGTACATACCTACAAAGGAGAAGGTTTTCGACATCTTCACTAAACCTTTGGCCTCTTCGCGCTATCTCCAGTTGCATGCTATGCTATGGGTGAAGGAAGTTTTCTTTGGGGGGTCTTAGTGAGGAGAGGCCTTCCTTCCTTCATGTTTTTTTTTAGCATGCTTTTTTCCATCTCTTTTTGGAGTAGATTTTTTTCCCATGTGGTTCTCTCTATTTTTCCACTTTACAAAGATTTGGTTGTGATTAGGTACCTGATCAGGCCTTGTTGCTGGGACCCAAATATACTTCTTTTAGTAGTTTCTTCTAGGTTTTAGCTTCTCCCTAAGTTTATCTTAAGGGGAGGTTTTAGGGTAAAAAGGTATTTCTATGTTCACTTATTAATTAAATCATTATTGATTTAACTCTTTAACTCACCTTTTTATCTCTTGTTCACTTCAGGTAAACTTTACACATGTGATAATTAATTCTTTATTAATTATTCATGTAACCTAGGTTTCTCGACCTTCTTGGTGTTCGATCTCCTTTATAAGGATTGATCTCTTTGTATTTTATCATTCCCTCTCTGAATGAATATTTTGTCTTTCAGAACATTCTTATCTCGAGGCTTCAATTTTGTGACAAGCTTTTGCATGTAGTGGATCTTCGTGGATGAATTCTATGAATTCTAACAGTAATTGAAGAGGAGGTGATTCATAAAGAAGAGGTTGACGAGGGTCTAGTAATTGATCACATACCAGAAAAGGATGATGTCTTGCTTGGAGAGGAAATCAAGAAGATTGAATTTTTGTTTGCATTAAGTGAAGATGTAGAAAAACAACTTGAGGAAGTTGTAGTCACCATGAAAGTTCATGAAGAATACATTGTGGAAATGGAGGTAAATTTTGAGTTGCACAAGTTGGTGGATGCTTGGATATTTCCAGTTGTAGGTTTGGTGTGTTTGTGTGTGGAAGCAGTAGCGGTTACTGTCGGTGGGGTTTGGTGGAGGAGATAGTTTGATAGTGAGTTGGATCCAAGTAGGAAAGTAACTGAGGGTGTCTTTGGCAAAGGAGGATATATTATGGTGGGAAAGAGTTCATGAGAAGGAAGAGGAAAAGAAGGCACACTTGGAGGATGAGGATGACAAGTGTCCTAGCTAAATACTAGAAGAGGTGGAGGAAGAAGTTATCTTTGTCAACATCCATGATGGAGTTCTCTACAAGTTTCCAAGAACCTGAAAGGGTAGTCCCACTACCTAACTCCATATTGTGGGCTTATGCTCACAAATCTCTTACCCAACGTGTCTCGTGTAGGAGCATCCCAAGTGAATCTGTAATTGACATCAACTAAAAATATTGTCTATTTTGTTTGTTTTAAATTAGATGTTGCATTTGAAACTGATCTATATCTGTGTATGTAGATATGAAGCTTTGGAACAGACTATATCCATCCACCATGAAGAAATTTAACTGATGTCATAATTACCATTGCGGTGTATACAAAATTTGGAAGCATAGGTAGGACACTTGAATATTCGATAGAGTACCACAAAAAGGCGATGCAAAGATTATAGGATATGCGCATAATAGAGTTGTTGAAATGGATAGCAAAAGTGACAACAAATTCCATAACCTGTACCAGCAGCCTATGGAAAAAATAAAGCTTTGGAACAGGGTGTGAACCTTCATCAAAGGATAATAAAATGTGGATATGTATGAAAAATGTGGAGGCAAACACAAAATATATTTAGTGTTTAACAGACTCCCTAAAAATAGATGGTTTCACTTGATCAACTATAGAAAGCTTCAAAGCCAAACCTTTGTTTAGCACCTCACGAGCTATGATCAAGTAGGAGTTTCAAACCAAGGAAGCATATGTTGGGAAGAATTTAGAAATTTTGACCAATGCAATTTTTAGGTATATAAACCACCCACCTCAATGGTGAATGAAAATCAATATGTAATGGAATTGAAGGGTTATAGTGGTTGGCTGAAGGTAGAGAGTCATCCACTAAATAAAAGAAGCCAAAGCACCCAACAACTAAACGATTAGGAAAAGGTGCTAGTAGTGGCATGAGAGTTAGAGATAAGAGAGAGGGTAGACATAAATAAAGGATAAGTGTACAAATAAAAGGGAAGCAACTTTGTGTGGGATTGTACACAGACAAAGAAATGTGGCTTGCATAGAGAAATGAAGGTCAAGAAGGTCAATGCCTTAATTTTTTGTCTGTAGATTTTTGAAAGAATGCAATTTGAGTTCTCATTGCAATCTAAGGTGTAGTTGAACATAGAGAGACTCTGAAACTATTGTTTGTGTCTGAATTTTGTGTTTGTAGTTGGAGGAGAGTAACTTGCATCATTGAGGCCCTTTCAATTTTGGTTGATGACTATTATTGTTCCTCTTACTCCTTTATTTAGAGTTGTGTAGAGGCTAGAAAGAAAACTAAGATTAAAGATATGCTAGTTTAGGGTAAGACAATTATATTTTTAAATGATATATCTTGTTGTACAATTTCTTTTTAAAATATAGGTATGTTATTTTATTCACAATAATTCTTCATTATTTTTTTTAGTGTATTTAATGTTTTCATAGATTATATATATAATAGTGAAGAAAATAGAATGTTGTTACGATATTCAAAATTAATATATAATCATAAAATTTTAATTATTCAAAATGACAACTAAATTACTGAAATTTGTTCAACAAATTCTTTGATGAATTAATTCCTTAATGAACTTAGAGTACATCATGTTTCAATGAGATAAATAATAATAAAGATCCTGAGTAAATCAAATTTGATATATCATGTTGATTATAGATATTAGAGTAGTCATGATAGCATATTCTATGAAAAATGAAATTTCAAAATATAATGACATAAAAGAAATTATTAAAAAAAATATAATTTTTGTATAAAAATCAAGTCTATTAATAAAAATAAAATTCAGCGATATAATGATCATGCAATTTATATTATTGACTTGTTTGTTTCTTAATGCTATTAAAAAAATACAATTTGCTTTAATTTTAAATTTATGAAAGTTTTTTAATCCACAAAAATATTTTAGGTATTCAATGAAAGATCATGATCCTCGTCTTATTCTTTATGGTGGCGGTGTTGGTACATGTATAGCGTATCCCCTCAGAATTTGTGATATGGCTTAATAGTCTTTTTGAGATTCTTAACTAGGATGGTAGCGATTTCTTGAATAGATGCATCTTTTGGGAGAAATGACCAGCTCAACTCTTTTGAATCGGAGCCTTGCACTCAACAAGACTTGATTCTTAATAAACACATTAAAAACCACTCAACTTCACCAACATATCAAGAATCCTTTCACAATTTAAAATATTAGCAATAAAATTGTTTAAAATATACAAATTTATCAACATAAGATGTACATTCATTCAAAAGAAATTGAGTGTATTCATAGAGCTTGGAGTTCGCGCACACAGTGTCGAATTACCTTGCTCACTGTGGACGTTCATGTAAACAATACAATACAATGCCCGATCTAGATGAATTGAGGGGATGATATCGCCAAAGTGGAATTGAACGTAAACTTGGCCCAGAAGAAAGGGCCGTTGAAAGGTACGCACGTAATGAGAGGCTCACGACTGGGTCAGAGTAGATAAATATAAAGCAACTACATTGAACGTCGACGAATAAATCAACACTCTTGACTGTTGAATGTTTCACCTCGACCTTCCAATGCCCATTGGAATCAAATTTGGGCTCGGGGTTTTGCACTCTTGGGCGCTTTAGGGCCTCTATTTTAAAATATTAGTAATAAGGTTAACATAATAGAATAAACAAAAAGAACACCAAAAGAATCAATACATAAATAAGAACTATGAATGCACATAGGTACTAGAACCAACATTTACATAATTGCATTTCTCATATTTCAAATAGTGTAGTCCTAGTCATTTACAATATCAACCTTGATGGCATTTCAATTTGAAATTGATTTAGCAAAATAAAAAATAGTAGTCTTATTTCATTTCAAATGTATAGTTCCATTGAACAATATTGAAACTATGAATTAGGATGTTGATGTCTTTCTTACAACATTCAATTGCCGTTGCATTTCTTCTAAATGATCAACTAGAAATCTGAAGTTAGATTCCATAAATATATTATAAAATGTCTTTTCTTTCATGCAAAAGAGCTTGATGAGTGGTTATAGTCTCCAAATTAATAAATCAAAGTCTTTATTTGTACATACACTAGATCAGACCAAAGTTGATATCATACGAGATATTAAGTTTTTTTAGCTTCAAAGAAGGTCATGGCTGATTAAAAAGAGATAATTTGATAGAATAAACATTATCCCATAAAACTTTTAACAAATTACATTATAAAAACTGAAAAATAATTGGTGAACAAACAAACTAAATGGAGATGTTGACTGCATTCTTCACCTTGAAGGAAAATTATTCATTCATTTGTACGAGCAACCTCAATTTTTAGATGATTATCATGATGAATTTTCTTAATCTAAAGTTACAAGTTAAATGAAAACATTAACCTTAAGCCAATATTTAGGATTTCATAACTTATTGTAAAGCTTAAAGCTTTAAACTTCCACATTATGTTCTAGGAGACCTCTATAACTAGCTTGCATAGTGTACTCTCCACAACCTTTAAAGATTGTTTAACAAACTAATCTTTTTATAAAGACTGAATAAGTTGAAATATGAGATAAGTAATAATGAGAGATAACTATTAACCTATCCAAAAATCTTTAGGTTTCCATTTCTAAATCTTAACAATCTTATGTGACTATATATTAAAAACTAGAAATATAAATTTAAACAACTTCAATATATAATTTTTTTAAATTTTTAGAGAACAATAAATTCTACACAAAGAGTACTATGTTTTTCTTATGAATAAACTCATAAAAGTTTGAGGTCTCTCTTGCCCACATCTAGAAAATGTTAGCTTTAGTAAACAATTTGGGAACCTTTGTCAATGGTCAACATTTTGAGGATAAAAGTATGATTTTTCACATTCAAGCACTTGAAAATTATATTTTCTTTTATTAAAACATGTTCCTCCATGCACCATATCAAATTTAATTTGACAAAAAGTTATAGTATTGAGGAGGAAAGAGCCCATATCTAAACCACTTCTCACTTGAAGTTTGCAAATCATATTATTTAGTTTTCTTTTTATGAATTTCCTTTTAAAAGAAAATTTATTGTCTTATAGTCCAAACAATGTAAGTAACGATTATTATTTTTAATGATTATAACAAAAATGCATATTAGCGTATTGCTATTTTTTAAATAAATACATAGAAAACATGTACCTAAAATTTTGAACACTCATTTTTGTCGTAGGTAAATAATTACACCAAAGGTTTTCCCTATGAAAAAAAAGACCTAGGCTTCAAAATTCAACCTTCTTAAGTTTGAGAGAGGCATGCACAAAAAAAGAGTGGATCTCATTTGTTCATTGCTTCTAACATTTCCTATGGTTTCCTCTTCTATTATTTTGATTTGTATTGGTTTTGGGTTTTCAACTTCATTTATTTTCACATTTCACATGGGGAATTAATTGTGTGGCTAAAGGATTTCAAAGTAAATAGTCAGAGAAAGTTATATATTTCTTTTAATGCCAACTCTGTAAATCTAAAACTCTGCACACAAACTGCTTGACAAATTACAAAGGGAAAAGTTGGATGTTTTTTGGTAAAATCTTT
Source organism: Thuja plicata (assembly GCA_018584345.1). Classification (NCBI taxonomy): domain Eukaryota; kingdom Viridiplantae; phylum Streptophyta; class Pinopsida; order Cupressales; family Cupressaceae; genus Thuja; species Thuja plicata. The sequence continues at coordinate 1,467,235 of MU226856.1, read as the reverse complement.
AGGGAACATTCTACTTTAAACCTTAAAAATTCCATTAGTGTTCACCATGTACATTATAGATGACATCAATACTACATCAGAGAACTAGCAAATAATTTAAACATAAATAAATAAAACTCAACTGCAAATACTTATATAGCCTTAGTGTATTGTAATAGTATTACTAGATGCAAGAATCAAGTTTTTCATTTTCTCATGCAACATGAACCTTGATATGTCTATCATTTTTCATTTATCAAATTTTAAAATTTCATGGAACCTATCATGCAAGATGAAACATGCAAATATGTAACTTACAATATCCCACGTGTTTTCATTTCATGCATATGACATGCTACTTTCTTTTCCAAATAAACCAATATAAATTTGAAATTGTGCTCCTTTCCTAAAATGATATGTTTTAGAATTCCTTTTTGCCTTTGAAAGAACCTTTAAACATCAACATTAATAAGAACTATTCATTGAACCATTAAAAGACTAAAATTTCACTATACAGATGTAATATATAATGACTCAATACATCTTAAGGAGATGCACTATGTAATGATTTGAATGCCTTAGGGAAATGATTTTTTTTAATTTACAAGGTTTTTAATCTTTTTTGTTCAATGTATGTGTTGCAAAATTTAAGTGTACATTTGATGACTTGAATGTATTTTAAGGGGATCTATAATATGTTTAATTATTTGAATGTCTTAAGGGGATGTTTAATAAGTAATGATTTGAATTTCTTAGGGTTCAATGAATTCCTTTTTAATTTACTTGAGGTTTGAAATGTTTATATGGTTAATGTTTAATTTTAGATCAGATTTGAATATATAGTTTGTACATACAACACATATATGTATATACATGAACTATTTTGTTAATTTTATTTAATGTACATGTGCGCACTTACATTTTTTATCTAGATTTGTGCATCATCTATCACATGTATACATCAGGGCATCCAGTGGTTCAGAGCATGGTGTACATCGTGATAGTGACCATGCATCACAGGGATCATCTCATGGTACTTCCCAGAGTAGGGAGAATCATAGATATGAGACTATTTCTAGATTGCACGCCACTCTAGCTCAACTAGAATGGATGCTACAAAATATTGCTTTCCTCCCTAATAGGGAGAGGTTGACATCCATTCACACTAAGCTTATGAGTGATGCAGAAGGCTAAATCATACCACCCCTATGATGACACCTCCATTGACACATTTTTTCAGAGCTTAGCTAGTACTGTATCAGGGAAAATTACATGGAGGACTGTTGACATGGATGTTTCTATGGCCAATGTTAAGGCCATGTTTGGACCTGATTACCTAGAGAAGAATATTGTGAGAGCTTACAGAGTGACAACGTATAAGGATGACCTTGTAGCCCCCTTCATATATCCTATATGGTTGGAGGCCCATCATATGTGGCCACAAAAGGATGAGGTACCACTCTATTTCTACAAAACAATTGTATGCATAATTCCATTCAATGTACAATGTTGATTACATAGACTTTCCACGACATGCGGGTTAGAGGCAAGGTAGATTTGCAGTTATGTTCAAACAACCTGATGTACCACAGCCCCCTAGTAAGAGGGTATTGGTGGGTCAAAACCATTTGGTTCTTCCAAAAGGTTTGGAGGCTCGCACTAGAGCTAGAGAGTCTGTGGCTGAGGAGGCATGCCTATATATGTACTCTAGCATTGCCTCCATTGCGACTCAGGTTGACCAGTTGCCATATAAACTCATCAAAAGGTACATGTTACAATCTCATACGAGCCCATTCATTGATCAATCAGATCCTTTGTATTATCCTTACATTTGGTACCAGCTCCCCACACCCGATGATATGGCATGAGAGCCCAAGGATCGTCTGCGCTGGATGAGCTCCATGTTAGTGAGTGATCTCCTTCATGATTATCATGGGTATTCTGTATTGTAGAAGGTCACTCTGAGTGAGATGGCTACATTCATTCGATGAGTGGTTGGGAGATCCTCCACTGCTAGTGGCTAGGGACATGGAGATGCACATGCAAGTACTTCCAAATAGTAGAATATTTTGATACGTCCTACAACTCTATGACAGAGTGTGGTTGATCCTACACCTCTAGAGTAGACACCTCCTCTACAATTTAGACTGGATTCTCATCTTTGCTTATGTATGATGTCATTGATGTGTTGGAAATGAGACAAGTAACTAAGAGGGGAGGGGTGAATCAGTTACTTCAAAACAAATCCTTTTTCCCTTAGATGTCTTAAATACTTTAACACTGTTACTTGGTTAATTAAAATATCCTTCTGTAACTCGGGTGTCAAAGCAATCTTTATAATATCCAATATAATTATACTTTAGAGATTAAGTGCAGAAACATAATGCATAAAACAAATAACATATACATAGGTGACACCAAGATTTAATGTGGAAACCCAATATGGGAAAAACTACCAATGTAACTAGTTATTGTTTTTCACTCTTCTAAAGTGAGCCTTGTTATGAGCCAACCCTGTTAAAGGTTACAATAAAACACTGTTAGGTGTGACCTTGTTAAACGATTTAATCACCCTGTGAGGAGTGGCCTTGTTAGAGGTCTTCAACACTTCAACATAGAAATGCTACCTTGTGAGAGGATTTACAAAAAGACTGTTAAGTCTACTCTGTTAAGAGATTTTATTTTATGGATACAATTGTTAGAAAGTAACAATGAATTGACTTGTATGTGTAAGAAACTATCTTTGCTGATTCAGATCTCTTTTCTGATTATAACTGGATCCTTTTCTGACGAGATGTTCTATTGCATCTCCAAGGGATTTGCACTCAATAAAAATCCTATCTTATTTCACCTTCACTCTTCATATCACAGAATTCCACACTTCTACTTTTCCTTTCTCTTTCTCTACTCCTTACACACATTCAATCCAAACTTGACCTTTCATTTATATGGTAAGCCCTGTCAAGTCGGCTTGAATATACTTCTAATAATAAATCACAATTCAGTCGGCCTCATATAACCAATTAATTATAGAATATAAATC
>MU226856.1:1377276-1388523 GCA_018584345.1 Thuja plicata | reverse complement strand
TATATATATATATATATATATGGGTGAAATCACAATAGTGTGTCCCACTTTTCAGGACAAAGGATTTCAGACTTTCAAAAAAAAAAAATTTTTGGTAGCTTCGCGCGAAGTATCATCTTTGTACGAAGTGGTTAATAGGCTTCGTGTGAAGTAACCTACGTGGGGTACTTCATGTGAAGCCCACACTTCACATGAATTATGTCACATAGGGTACTTTGCGTGAAGCCCCACTTCACGCGAAGCCATTTTTTGCTAGAATTTGTATAAATTTCTGACTACCCATTTCATTTTTACTATTCACTATTTGATCTTTGTGCACTCGAGGCTTAGAGTGAACCAGTGATGACCAATACGATGTCAACACCTCCCGAGCTTCTTTGACCTCTTGTGATTGTTAGTAGTATCAGGTAAACACATTTTTCTCATTTTTTTATTGTAAATTATATTTTTTATATTTATTTTAGTTAATTATTTGTTTTAAATAATATTTAGTCTGTAGAAATGTTAGAAAATGATAGTTGAATTTTAGAATATGTTAGAAAATTATAGTAGTATGTTAGAAAATTATAGTAGAATGCTAGAAAATATTAGAAAACATTAAAAAACCGTAATATATTTATGTTTGCAAATGTTAGAAAATTGTAACTTAGTATATATTAGAAAATATTAGCAAATAAGGTCCTAAAATGAAACTGAAACATAAATCAACATAAACTCTAATGTATTAACCCTAACATGAAACCTTAACCATATTGAACTAGGTTACATGAAACCCTAACATAAAACATTAACCATATTGAACCCTAACATGAAACCTTAACCATATGAAACCCTAACATGAAAAGTTCTAACAAACTAAGGTCCTAACATGAAACTGAAACATAAATCAACATAAACTTTAACATTAACCCTAACATGAAACATTAACCATATTAAACCAGGTTACATGAAACCCTAACATGAAACCTTAACCATGTATTGAACCATAACATGAAACCTTAACTATATGAAATGTCTAGTGCATGGAACCTTAACCATATGAAACCCTAACATAAAACCCTAGAACATGAAACCTTAACCATATATTGAATCCTAACATGAAACCTTAACCATATTGAATGCTAACTATGTATTGAACCCTAACATGAAACCCTAACCATATTGAACCCTAAAATGAACCTTAAGAAAACCTTTGGATAATGAAGTACAAGACATTAGAAAATAAATAGCATTAAACTTGACATTCATGTATTAAACATAACATTGTAGGTCCTAACATGTGAAACCCTAATATAAAACCAACCTCTTGAACCCTAACATGAAACTGAAACATAAATCAACATAAACACTAACATTAACCCTAACATGAAACCTTAACCATATTGAACCCTAACATGAAATGCTAACCATATTGAACCCTAACATGAAACTCTAACAAATTAAGGTCCTAACATGAAACTGAAATATAAATCAACATAAACTCTAATGTATTAACTCTAATATGAAACCTTAACCATATTAAAGTAGGTTATATGAAACCCTAACATAAAACCTTAACCATATTGAACCCTAACATGAAACCTTAACCATATGAAACCCTAACCATATGAAACCCTAACATGAAAATTTCTAATAAATTAAGGGCCTAACATGAAACTAAAACATAAATTAACATAAACTGAAATAGGTTACATGAAACCTTAACCATGTATTGAACCCTAACATGAAACCTTAACCATATGAAATGTCTAGTTCATGAAACCTTAACCATATGAAACCCTAACATGAAACTGAAACAGGTTACATGAAACCCTAACATGAAACCTTAACCATGTATTGAACCCTAACATGAAACCTTAACCATATGAAATGTCTAGTTCAAGAAACCTTAACCATATAAAACCCTAACATGAAACCCTATAACATGAAACCTTAACCATATATTGAACCCTAACATGAAAGCTTAACCATATTGAATCCTAACATGAAACCCTAACCATATTGAACCCTAACACGAACCCTAAGAAAACCTTAGGAAAATGAACTACCAAACATTAGAAAATAAATAGTATTAAACTTGACATTCATGTATTAATCATAACATTGTAGGTCCTAACATGTGAAACCCTTTAATATGAAACCAACCTCTTGAACCCTAACATGAAAATGAAACATAAATCAACATAAGCTCTAACATTAAACCTAACATGAAATCTTAACCATATTGAACCCTAACATGAAAACCCTAACCATATTGAACCCTAACATGAAACTCTAACAAATCAAGGTCCTAACATGAAACTGAAACATAAATCAACATAAACTCTAATGTATTAACCCTAACATGAAACCTTAACCATATTGAACTAGGTTACATGAAACCCTAACATAAAACCTTAACCATATTGAACCCTAACATGAAACCTTAACCATATGAAACCCTAACTATATGAAACCCTAACATGAAAAGTTCTAAAAAATTAATGTCCTAACATGAAACTGAAACATAAATCAACATAAACTCTAACATTAACCCTAAGATGAAACATTAACCATATTGAACCAGGTTACATGAAACCCTAACATTAAACCTTAACCATGTATTGAACCCTAATATGAAACCTTAACCATATGAAATGTCTAGTTCATGAAACCTTAACCATATGAAACCCTAGAACATGAAACCTTAACCATATATTAAACCCTAACATGAAACCTTAACCATATTGAACCCTAACCATATTGAACCCTAACATGAACCCTAAGAAAACCTTAGGAAAATGAACTACAAGACATTAGAAAATAAATGGTATTAAACTTGACGTTCATGTATTAAACATAACATTGTAGGTCCTAACATGTGAAACCCTAATATAAAACAAACCTCTTGAACCTTAACATGAAATTGAAACATAAATTAACATAAACTCTAACATTTACCCTAATATGAAACCTTAACCATATTTAACCCTAACATGAAACCCTAATCATATTGAACCCTAACATTCAAAACTCTAACAAATTAACCCTAACATGAAACTGAAACATAAATCAACATAAGTTCTCTAGCATTAGTTCCCTAACACGAAACCTTAACCATGTTGAACCCTAACATGAAACCCTAACATGACCCTAAAGACCTAATTTAGGACCCCTTAAGACATAATAGGACCTAGAATATCTACATTAAGACCTAATATGACCTAATAGGACCCTTAAGACCTAATAGGACCCTTAAGACCTAATAGGACCCCTTAAGATGTCTAATAAAATTAGACTTACTTGACCTAATATGACCTATTAATACCCCTTAGTACATACAAGGACCCTTAAGATCTAATATGACCTCTATTGTGACCTTTATTTTATATATTCATCTATATTTGTTTCCATTTTACATGCAATTATAAAATGTAATCAAGTACTTAATTGTTAACACTTAGCTTTCATGTACATGTGTTACATCTAGATGGCCACTCAGGATGTACCTACCCATGATGTACTAGCTCAGGATGCACATTGCACTCTTGATCTAGTGAGTATTTTTTAGACAACTTAGATAGAGATGGATAAACTTAGAGAGAACATCTGCACATTTGAGCCAGATTGCATATATAGAGATATTTGTGTCACTATATTGAGGATTTTGGAGGACATGACTGCTAGATTCAGATCCCATTCTTCTTTAACGCCACAGGTTGTAGATACTATTTTTTAGGAGTTGAGAGCTAAGGTACCATGTGATGTTTCCTTGGAGACGGTCTAGAACCATGTCCCAAAGGAAATCATCAAGTGAGAGGTCTTCCCATTTTATGATGGGAAGGCCAAGGTGAGGGCTTATCAGGTTACATGATGTAGGATTCTTCAGATCACATTTATGATATACCCTCATTTTCTTGCAACACATGGTCATTATCCTAATAATGACCGGATTCCATTATATTTTGCACAACAATTATACGCTGAGTTCCATTTGGGACTTAGGGTCAACTATTTAGATCTACCTGGATATTACGGTCAGGGGTGTAGTAGAGTTTCTGACCATGATCAGTATTGTAGGGCTGATCAATTTGTTCATACTCATAGAGAGATAGTTGGGCACATGACTCCAAAAGTGGCACTAGAGATGGCTACTACTATAGATAGAGTGGTCATTGGCTCCCAGAGGGGAGTAGTGGACATGATAGGGGAGATTGCATTTGCGGCCACCTCCATCACTTCAAATACAATGGGAAAATATATTTTGACTAGACCAAGTTGAGGTAGATCATCTAATGAGGCTTCATCTAGTAATACTACAGGGGTCAGTGATGAGTCATATAGAGATTTTAGTCTTCCTCAACCTAGCAAGATATGAATGCTTTCTAGGCATCATAGTCATTTGGATGTGGTACTTTACTTTTTGGAGGATCTTCTACAGTTATATTCTTATATTGCAGACATGCAGAGGATCCCATCACATTTAGTTAGAGATGTCATCGGACTTGCACGGGGTCCTGTAGTTCCATCGACATAGGACACACCATATAGTTAGGCAACACTCTGCAAAGGGCTCTGCACCATCTATTCAGGTACAACACTCTACAAAGTGCTCTGCACCATCTAGTTAGGCACATCATAGTTCACAACACTCTATAGAGCGCTCTGCACCCAAAGATTAGTCTGTAGCTACAGAACCAGGTATACGGGTTGGAGATGTACGCATCACAGCTGAGGGCCTAGACAGATTTGATGAGAAGTTGCGCAGGTTGATTTAGGTGGACTCTAGTGGTGATGTTGGATCATTTATCTAGTTGTTATTTCCTCCTGGTGGTTCAAGTTCTACAAGAGTCCCCTCCCAGCTACACACACCCCTACACTCTTCATTACTAGAGACATTCAGGACTGGAGGTGGTGTGGGTGATGTTGTTTTGGCTGATGATATGATGGTGGATCCTCTTGGTCCTAAGATCCAGGTATATAAAGTTTTCTTTTCTCCTTTCCATGAGTTTTAGTGAACAATTGATTGTAGATGTGTGTATTGATGTTTATTCAATGTATAATATTTTGCAGGCATAGTTAGTAGAGCACATTACCTCTAGTGTGGGCTCGGAGCATCTCCATATGATACCTAATAGTGGTTAGGTAAGTTTTAAATATACAATGTAGGTTTAAGCATGCATGTGTATGTACTTTTACTTTACATAATATATTACTATGCACATGTGTATATATATTATGAACTATTTTGTACTAAATTTGCAGGAATTAGTTGCTCCTTCATAGCCAGAGGATTCTCATGACACTTGGGTAGAGCACATTACCTCTAGTGTTGGCTTGTAGAATTTTCATAGGAGAGATTCAACAGATGTGACACCTACTAGTGGTCAGGTAAGTTTTAAATATATGTAAGTTTAAACATGCATTTATAATGTTTCAAGTATTTGACATTAATATTATTATATATACATGTATTTATATTTGTAGGGATCAGTTGTTGCTTCACATCCAGAGGATGGTCATGGAAGTCGGTCAGAGGGTCGCTCTATTCGCATGCGCTTGGATGACTCTCTAGTTTAGGACATGTTGCACAGATCTTTGATTTGAGACTCATTATATATGTCATTATTATATGTTTGATATTTGTAGTTTATGATTCGAGACATATATTTCTTAGCTGATTAGCTGAATTGATTAGATGGTTTCATTTGACTAGATGTTATGATTTGATTAGATGAATTGATTAGATGAGTTCATTGGATTAGATGGTTTCATTGGATTTGATATTTTAATTTTATGATTCGAGACATATATTTATTAGCTGATTAGCTAATTTTATTAGATGGTTTCATTTGATTAGATGTTATGATTAGATTAGATGAATTGATTAGATGAGTTTATTGGATTAGATGGTTTCATTGGATTTGATATTTTTAGTTTATGATTCGAGAAATATATTTATTAGTTGATTAGATAATTTGATTAGGTGGTTTCATTTGATTAGATGTTATGATTTGATTATATGCTTTCATTGGATTAGATGGTTTCATTTGATTAGATGATATGATTTGATTAAACAATAAGTATTCTAACTTATTCTAGAACTAACACATGTCATAATTAATCTAACTAATTTCTTCATGTTTTAGTGTTCAACTAATGTCTTAAGGGGATCTTTAACTAATTTAAGAAATCTATAAAAATCATTGGACAATCAAAGCATACATTTAAGTAACCTATAAAATGTCATTACTAATCTAACAAATGTCTTAAGGGGATCTAGAATTGATGTCATAAAAAATGACAAGTTAATATGTATGAAACTAATGGACAATAATTATTGTAACTCATTCTAGAACTAATTTGATCATGTTTTAGTGTTCAAACTAATGTCTTAAGGAGATCTTTAACTAATTTAGAAATCTATTAAAAATCATTAAACAATCAGAGCATACATTTAAGTAATCTAAAAAATGTCATTAGTAATCTAACAAATGTCTTAAGGGGATGTCTTAAGGGGATCTAGAAGTAATATCATAAAAAATAACAACTTAATATATGTAGCTAATGGAGAACAAGTATTCTAACTCATTCTAGAACTAATTACTAATGTCTTAAGGGGATCTTTAACTAATTTAAGAAATCTATAAAAATCATTGAACAATCAAAGCATACATATAAAACCTTACATATATCAATAAATTATAGTCTATCATATGTTTGAATATATCAACAAATTATAGTCCATCATATGTTTAAATATATCAACAAAGTACATAGTCAATTTAATCCACAAATATCAAGTAGGTCTTAACATATGAAATAGGTACATGTACATATTATACTTTTTAGACCAACTCAAGTGGTTCAGACCTTTCATGGAGAACATGTAATATTCTCTCATGATCCTCACTATGTAGTCTCCACTTACAATGTCCACATTGAGATTTAACTGTATGGAGACAAATGGAGGTGGCAACTACTAGGTGACTATATTGAAAAACCTTATTGTTTGGTTTGTAATAAAAAAAGTGAATACCATGCTAAATTACTTTGATTTTCTTGAAATAAGTTCCCTATAAAACAAATGAACCTACAGGTCACAAATTTTAACAATATAAATTTAAACAAACTAAATTTGAAATTTGTTAAAAGGTTAAAATAAAAAATTAACAAATTGAGTTCAATATATTGATGTAAAGCATACAAACCTATGGGGAACAACATTCCATTACTTTATTCAGGTTCAAGTAACTTCATCCTCGCTGTAGTACAATGCAGTAAATAATAACCAACTCCTACATTTTAACGCTCAACAATCACTACAAAGACATCTCCTACAATATATATATATATATATATATATATATATAATATATATATATATATATATATAGACACACACACACACACACACATCTGAGATATTAAAATTTACTTAGTTCATTCTATATATCTATCTATCCATAGATATCTAGTTACATGCATATCAGTGGACCATATAATTTGAAATATATACTTACCAAGTTCGACCAATCCTGAGATATGATCGTAATCAGTAGAAATCAAAGGAACATCATCAAAGTTTTCATCTTCATCTCTATCAAATGTATCAGTAACAACTAGTGGCACTATATTCCATGCACCTACATATCCACGGTCTTGATTGATGCATTCCTCATAATTGTCAGCAATGCAGTGACAACAAAAGCATGAGTAGTCCCTAGTGTTCAGCGTCCAATTGCGACAATTTGTACTTATAACTGAATGCAAAGATCATTTCCTTTCTATCCACTTGCAACCATGCATAATTTTTATATCCACACCTAAACAAATGCATATATAATATTACATTCTATAAATATAATTTGAATAAAGAATGTACATAACAAATTTAAACACTTGAATAATTTAAAAATACGTGCATACCTTTTATCTCCCAAAATTTTCTATGTGGTACCGCTTGATTCATTTTTGATGATCTATCATTCTCATTTGGTGTGAAATGTGTCTTGCACCATTCAATAACATCATGTGCATTTTTATATGAACTCCCTTATAATTCATTTGATACTTTCGTATAGTATGTTTGATGCAAGCTCCACCACCATCATGTTCACCTTTTCCATCTCAACTCTAAAAGAAACTCCAGACATGTGGTATGTTTTCATTACAATGATATATACATAGTGCATAATTTGGTCTAGATGATTTGAATTGTGCAGCACATCCATCTGACCAAACATAATTTTTATCAATTTTTGTACCTCTTTCTTTCAAATTTACAAAAAACATCTTGAAGTAGTGTTCTACATAATGAATGTCATTCTCTCTATCATCACTTATATAAAAATGATATTCCTTCTTGATGAATCGTGCTTCAAATGTGCTTTGAATACCAGCCAAATCTAATTGTTCATGTCAATAACACACATGTACACCATAACAGTAATTTTCTCTGAAAAATAGTATTCTGATTGAATTGCCTTTTGATGAATAAAGGAATAGTTTCTGCAAAATCAATAACCGATACAATAGTTCCAAGTGGGAAATTTTCTCTCAGTGTTTCGAATTGTTGTGCTTGCCACTTTGCAAAAAAATCATGATGAATGTAGGGTTGAATCAATTTTTTAAATTTGTCCATAAATAATCCAACATTTATCTCCTCTTCAACATATTCTAACCTTTTGGATTCTTTTTTAAATTTTGTTTCATTCTTTACATATTTGTAACTCTTGTAATTTACCATCTTTGTTACATCCATGTTTTCATTTTTCAAAGGAAAAAGAGTCAAATCAGAACATGTTTGACATATTCCATTTATGTAATTTATTTGTCCAGCTATATCATCTCTTTTGTCACATAAAATGGATGAGATGAACTCACTTCATCTACTAGGAGGAGCATTTTCAAAACCATAAGTGTCTTCAACAAACTTTCAAAAAACCTGATAGTGGAGATCAAATTCAATATGATAATGACAACAACAAGTTTCAAACACTTTGTTTGTCCTGATATAATATGGCTTCAACCTTTCAAACAATGTTTTCCCAATCTTTATATTAGGATTTGAACTAAAAAGTGACACATACATTTCATGTTGTGTTGTTTCCAACCAATGTTTGGTATGATATTCATATTGATTAGCTGAAATTCTATGTCTATTAACATCTCTATTGTTTGATGAAGGACGTGTATTATCATTCCAAAATAATGTGACCAAATTCTTGATTCCTCCATCAATCCTATCAGAACGAGGATCTGTACACATGATTTCCCAATTGCCTTCCAAGGTGCTATCATCCAAAAGAATTCTCCTATTAACATATCATGATATTATTTTCCTACTAATACCAATCCAAGATGAAATTGAAGATATTTGTGTTTTTCGGAGCATAGTGTTACCTACAATGGATGTCAGCATAATTTTTCTTGTAATGGTCTTATCTTTAGTTTGAGATCACTTCCCTACCTGGTTCAAACCTTTCCTAAGATTTTCAATCATATCAGTTTGCATGTCAACAACTTTTCTTTTCTTTGATGTTTCATCTATACCCAATAATTTTAATGTTCCTTCCAAATTTTTGTTTATAAGTACAGCTGAAAGCAACTAGGCTTGTTCAAGTGTTTCTAAATTATCAAATTTAGACAATATTTCTCTCGCTATCATATTCATTGACCTCTTCTTAGCAAGACTTAAGGGTTGAACATTAGCAAGTGATCTCAAATTCTCCACATCCATTGAAATTAAATGATCTAAGTTTCTATAATTAATATTTCTCTTTACAGTTTGAGCTAAATTTAGAAGTTCATCCATACCAGTACAATCATGTGATCCTAAACCTTCTCCAACATCAATTGCTTGAGCTTTCATAGGGAGTGATCCCAACCCTTCTTCAATGTGTAATTCTTTGACTTCACTTGAACCTCCTACTTCAATTTGTCCTTCACCTTCTTTAGTTTTATGTTAATATGCCAATGAAGCTTCACAATTTATTTGTTCGGTACCAAGTGACCCTTTTCTAGTAGATTTATGTTGTCTTCCCTTCTTGTTCCCCATTTCTTCTCTTCAAAAAATGTCTTCCAAAAGAATAGCAACAAACATTCTTTTCTTCAAAAAAATACTTTGATATAATATTTCTCCTCTCCAAAATTAAGCCTTCGAAAAAATAGAAATAAAAATCCTTCTCCAAAAAATACCTTTGTAAAAATTGATCAATAATTTAGAAAAAGAAAATTCACATTTTGCAATTTGGTAAAAATTGAAAAGAAAAAACATTAATTTTATACCATTCTAAATTTAAAAAAAAAAAAAATTGAAAATGGCCGACCCAGTTTGCGCGAAGTACCCCAAGTAAAATTTTGGTGGGGTGATTCTCACCAGAATTTTCACATAGGGGTCTCATGTGAAGGGTCTTCGGGCGAAGACCCCTAGACCCCTTCACGCGAAGACCTCTAAAATGAAAATTTTCCCTGAGAAAAAAAAACCTCCTAAAAAATAGCCTTTCAAGGCCTGGGACAAGGACCAAATCAAATGATTCTCTGAAACACATGATGCCAAATGATACAATTCAGAACAAGCTTTCTAATGAATATAATTTTACTACATATTGAGTTCATTATCACTTTCAAACATTACTTTAACTAAACATAGGTTGTTTGGTCATTCAACAATTTGTCTCTTTAAGGCTTCGGGAAAAATAGTAAATTATAAAAAAAAATTATGAAAAATATGTAGGAAAAGTATATTTTTGTTACCTTTCTATAAAAAAAAATAATTTCGATATATAGAGATCAAGTTAGAGTGATCCAAGTGACCTTACATCTAAATTATAGTTACTATCACTTTAGAGCTTAATAAACTATGAAATATTGACCCAAAATGAATGAAACAAATTACATCCTATAGATATTGAAGTTATAAATATAATCTCAAAAGAATTACATTGTTATCATATTTTTAAAAAAAAGTTATGGTGATCCAAGTGACAGTCACTTCTTAAAAACACTATTTTTTCACACAAACCACTTTTCAAAGGAGAAGGAAAAATGAATTTTAATGAATTATAATTTAAAAAAAAAACATATTTAGAAACTAGATAGAAAATTCTAAAAGACCCTAGTTTACATCATCTTCAAATTCATAATAGTTTTGCGGCAATAGGTGTTTGAAAGTGAAGTTTTTCTCAGAATGTTGATCTCTATGTCAAAGTTGGGCAAAAAGTGGGACACACTATTGCGGGACCACCCATTATATATATATATATA
>MU226856.1:1355684-1366773 GCA_018584345.1 Thuja plicata | reverse complement strand
TGAACAAACTTGCTTGATGTGCATTTAGGAGTTTTTTTCCAATTCTTGCAAATCCTTGTTAGAGTAAGCAACGTAGAACATTTGAACTTGGACAAGTTCACTTGTTTTACTTTTAGCGAGGCCTGTCCAGGGAGAAAAGCACTTCCTCTCTAGAGAATGACCTCAAACTGGTATCCCCCCAGCTGGTATATAAATAAAATGAAGGCAAAAATCACTCACTTATATCTCCTAATCCACGGGCGTTCGTGCCAAATACAGTGACTGGGGATGGTAAATATTCCTCTCCCCCAGCATTGTTGGCTAGGCTCTTAAGTGAGTCACAGGCGGTCAGCATAACCGGGTATGGAGACTCCATAGAACTATTAAAAACCTAATAAAATAGAGGCTACCCTATCTACATCTGAAAGTATCAAAATCCTTGTGCAAGGACCAATTCCAAGGGGTTTATCGGGTTGCCTCAAGATTACTCATCATTTGTATTCCCTTCTAGGGGGTATCAAGCTGTGGGCAAGAAATTTTGATACTCACCTTCCTTAGGTAGATCTACTTGAAGTGCTTGACAGTCAAATACTTCGTGAAAACATTGTTGGAACATACACTTTCAAAAGCTTTATCAGAGTCAGTTATCCTGTTTGTATCTCGCAAGGTTTCTTTGTCCCTTGTGGAGATTGCTTTTCCAAAATTCTTTTTTATCTATCCTTTGCCATTGAAAAACATTGAATCAACCTACAAACTTGATACTCAGAAAGTCTTACAGAAATTGGATATCCAAGAAGCCTTTTGTCTCAAACCAAACTTATCAGGAATTTCCCCAAGTTATGCTCAATCTAATCAAAGATCTGAAAGCTAAGTTGCCCAAATCCAAAGATTATCAAGAGAAGAAATTTGTAGAAAGAAACCTTAAAAGCCATCAATCCTCTATCCAAGCAACCCAAGCAGAAGAAAAATATCAAGAAAGGCTTGATAATATTAGCTATAATGCAAAAGTCAAACAGTTTGCCTGTCAATTTCGTGTAAACCATCGCTACGTCAATCTTGAAAGAGATGACTAGCTGGATCCATCACATGTCCTATTCTACCTTCAGATCTCAAAATCCTATCTCAGCAGTCCTTCATCCTAGTTTCATCCTAGTTTCATCATCGAACCTTAGTTTCATACTAGAGTCATTTTTAGTTGCATACAGCATCATCTTCCTAGCAACATCATAGATCATCCATCCCAATTGCATTTGCATCATCCTTTTAGAAAGAGCATTGTTCCATCATCCTTCACCATCTTTCCATCAGCAATCCACAATCAAAATACCATATTCTTCATCCAAATCCAACATCCAGTATCCAAATCAGAACCCACCACCCTTTGCACCAAATCCAGAGATCCAAATCCATAAACACTTAGTGTTCAAAACCTTTGAGTTGTTTCCATCCCCTATCCTAAATCATAAATCATCCCCTTTTTGATAGAGCATTGTCTAAACAAAATCCAACTTGTCCTTGCACAACCTCATCATCTCGAGCAAGAGATTGGCTTGTATTGATAAAAATCCAGTTGACCAAAGATCATTAGTCTATCCTAGGTTGACCAAATCCTATCATTGATCCTCCATCGGGAGAAAACAAACAACTCATTTTTGACACTTAGTAATCTTCCACCAGCATCCCACCTATCCTTCACCCAATCTTGACCCAAATCAGAGCATCCCACCAAGCCTCCATCATCACCAAGCATCTCACCAATTTGTCACCATCTTCCATCATCCCACCAATCCTTGCAATGCATCCTTAGAAGTTCATTCATCCTTAGAAGTTCCTTAAGCTTGCATCCATCATTCTTTAGAATCTTTAGGAAGCATCTTGCATCCATCTAGCATCCGCATTCCCATTCCTATCGAGACAAGATCTAGATCTAGGAAGTTTCCGCTAGCTCATCTAATCCTACGACTGAGAACACTAACACCATGGTCACTTATGCACCTCAGCCCAATGATCAAGTCGAACATATCTGGGTAGACACTAATGAAACTCCCACTCTAAGTGCCATAGAAACTTTTATTAATCATCCAGCGCTTGTCCACATGGTAAATTCCATGAGTGGACGTAACAACAACCAGATACTCTTGGACATCCAACAACAAGGACTTCAACTTCCACCTTGGATTATACCCACACTTGGTACATGGCCTATGGTACCTCTAGGGGAATGTCCTTATCCCATTAGAAATGAAGTTTCTGATCCACTACAATGAGCCTTACAAGTGGGAACTCTTCTTGTTCAAGTTGTTCATCCCTCTATTCCACCTTCCATCATACATACAACACCTACTCCTACCACAAAATTATCACCTCTTGATGCCACATCAGCACCACAAATAATACCCCCCATCACTATGCAAACACCTCTGCAAGCCACATTTTCTCCTCCTTCACAGGCAATGCCAACATTCGTTGAAAACTTTCTACCACCACCATGAGTTAGCACGCAGCAAACCACCATTCCATCTATTTCTACTCAACCCCTTCAAAGTGCTACAACCAGTTTACAACATCAGAGAACCCAAATATTCATGGCTATTCCACCTTTTTTCACTACAGGCATGCCACCTACCAATGCTTATAACCAACCCATATTTCCACAAGGGTCCACTTTTCCCGCTCCACCAGCAACACAATCATAATGAATGACAGTAGCTCCATCCCAAATGTTGTTTACTCCAAATCCCCCCATCTTGCAACCATCCATGAATCCCTTTTCCATACCTCAAATTCCCATCCAACCTATCCAAAAACAACCTATCCAACAATAGAAAATCACCAACCCATTCACATCCCAAGCGCAACAACAGCCAATCAATCCCTTTGCAGTTGCACAGCCTACTTTTCAAACTACACAGCCGCCACAACCATAAATGCAGGGGGTAAATCCCTTCATGGTACAATCACCACAATAGTTTGCTAGTCCTTTTGTCCAACCCATGCAACAACATTCTACCAGTTATATAGCTGTACCATCTTCCACTGCATCACAAATGATTCCTCCTCTACAATAAGCTCTTACTGGGGGTATCTTGCCACAAAGCACCTATGTGGGTGCCCAACAAACTCATCTCGCTTACCCAATGCCACAACAAATACAAGCATATTTTCAACAGTTGTAGAAATCCTATCAGGCACTAGCACCTCCTCCACTACAATATTCTACTCAACACCAGCTTCCACCACAGCAACCCGTGTATGTTGACCAGAAACTAGCCTACCAAACACCACAATATCCTCCATATTCACCATTTGATACATATCAGGCACAAGGGAATCCTACAATTATGATCAACAATCCTCCCCTGCAAATTAATCCTAAATGGGAGGAAATGAAGAATGCTCTTAAGGAGCTAAAAGCCGGGACCAAAGCCAAAACCTTCATATTCGAAGAAGTATGTCCCTATCCGTTTGATCGATCCATCACTACTATACCCTTTCCCAAACACTTTGAGACTCCAAAATTTGATAAATATTGGGGGAAGGGTGATCCTGTGGGCCACGTAAAAGAATTTTACATGGCCTGCCAAGAAGTGTCTTATAGTGATAACTTTCTTATGAGACTATTTCCCAAGAGCTTAGGGGGCACCACCCTTGAGTGGTTTTACAAAATCCCTTATGGAATAGTCTCTACTTTCGTAGAGTTATATGAGAGTTTTGTGTCCCAATATGTGCATAATGTTGAAAATGAACTCTCGCTCCTTGACCTATGCAATTCCAAACAAAAGGGAGGAGAGAGCTTGGCTGATTATCTTCCATGCTGGCAAGGGCTTACCACAAGGTTGTCTTACCAACCTCCCGAACAACATCTTATCAATATTTTCATTAACAACTTGCATCCTAATCTTTCTTATCACATGTGTATGAATTGTATACAAACTTATCATGATATCAGGATCAAAGGTATGGATCTTGAACGAGGCCTTGTAGAAGAAGGAACAATTAAAAATTACAAAGAATCCCAGCCTGACAAGCATCATAATGACCAATCATGATACTGGAACAAGAATAAGAACGTAGTCAGAGATGGTGCCACTGATACCAAACATGTTCAGGTGGTGGTAGCTAGTTCTAATGTGCCAACCCAAACCTATCAACAAACTCCATTAATGTATCCACAATCTCCTCACATGTATCAACAACCTACTCTCATGTATCCTCAACCACAATATCAGAAAAATATACGCCCTCAAGGTGCACCTGCATATCCTCCTCCAGGGACAACACATCAACACAACTATCAAGGTCCTATGAATCATACAAATGCAATTTCGGTCCCTCATGGACAACATCGACCTTGCGCTTCACATGCACCACAATGCACATTTACTCCTCTGGGTGAACCTATCGATGTCATCTTCCGAAAGCTGGTCCAATCAAACCAAGTCATATATCCCAAAACACAGCCATTTGATGACTCAGCTCCTAAGCCTTCTTGGTACAAAGACAATGAATACTGTGAATACCACTGTATTAAGGGACATACCACTCTTAAATGCATGAAACTGAAACATTATATCCAAGATCTCATTGACAGTAAGGAGATCGAAGTGGATTCCCTTGCTCAACCATCACCAAATGCAGGCCTAAAAATTTATCAGAATGCATTTCCTAAACACACTTTTGGTACAGGTCCAGGAAATCCTACTCAGTCCTCTAATGAAGAAAAAGGTAAACAAGTAGAAAGCGCCAATCAAAAATATTATACCAACGCTTATATCAATTATGATAATCTCATTGGTTGCATATCCCAAGTTCAGTCCTCTGTCAATGTCATCCATGTTAGAGGTGCCGATAACCAATGCGCAATCACCACTCAAAGAGGTAGAATAATAGTTGCCAGTGCTAGTCCTACCCCATCTGCTGGGACCCAATACAATATTTTGGAACACTTAGGGAATACTCCAGCCCAAATATCCATCTTGGATCTTCTTTGCACATCACCCACCTATCAAGAAATCCTCAATAAAGCCTTGCAAGAATCCCATGTGCCCAGTGACATCAACCTCACTGAGTTTCAAAATCTTGTCGGACACCTGTCTACATCTTGTGGGGTCTCCTTCAGACCAACAGACATCCCCTCCAATGAAATTGACCATAATCTCCCACTCTGTATTGCTGTCATGGTTAAAGATTTTTCCATCAAACGGGTCATGATAGATAGTGGATCAGCCCTAAATCTTTGTACTCTAAAATTCATAAAGCAATTGGGCTGCACTGAGGCTAATATCACAAATGAGGTCATCACAATAAAAGAATATGACAACCTGGAACATACTTCTAAAGGTACCATTATCTTACCCATCCAAGTGGGTCCAGTTATCCAAGAAACATTATGTCATGTTGTTGATCTTGACCTTGCCTATAACATCCTTCTTGGACACCCATGGATTCATTCTATGCAAGCCATCCCATCCACTTACCATCAGTGCATCAAATTCCCATACAAAGGCACTGAGATCACCATCCGTGTAGATCCCAAACCCTTTGCATATTGCAATGCGTTGGAAGCATCCTTTCCACACTCTACTCATTGTCTCGGGATTGATATTGGATCCTCTATCGCTAGCTCATCTCAAACCCATTTAGATCTAGAGACAATCCTCTCCTCCACCTTGTCCATGGTCAAGATCAACAACAAAGGATGTGGTGAGTACACTTTATCTGATGCCTTCACAGTTGGAGCATTTCCTGTTGATCCCCACACTCAAGGACGCTGACCTAATTTAAGCAAAATAGAATCAGAAACAACCAGGACACTACAATTTGGTCCTATCACTTTTGTGTCACAAGGTATTTCAGTTGGCCAAGGAATAAAACCAAACATCAATCAATGGATATACAAGGATCCATCATCCTAGGACACAAGTTGGCTCAATTACTTCAAGAACAAGTATCCCACAACACACAAACTGGTGACAGAAAAATGGAACTATCAAGGAGGTGGTCTTGGCCACAAAGAACAAGGGATGAAAGATCCCATTGTACCAGCCTGACTCAAAAAACACCTGGGTCTTGGTATGGGCTCTAACACAACTGGGGGCACCAATGAGTTCATCAATTATTCCTCTTATCAACCCCTAGGAGAAATCATTGACATCGAAGATATCCCGGAAGAGAAAATTGTGAAAGCTTACGATGATGTTTTTGACGATGAAACCTTCCTAGGCAATGCTATCCTACAACAACTGTCCATCCTCTTCATTGACCTCGATCTCTACCATCCTAAACTCACAGACTGGGACCAACCAAGTGTCGTACACGTTGACAAGTTCCAAAGTGAGGACGTGCTTCTAAGCTTTATGGGAGCAATCAAACAAAGCAATGACCAAGGGCAACATTCAACATATGTCTACAAATTGGACTCAAAGGCATACTTTGGGGAAGAGGAGAACTTTAGCCACAAAAATGATACAGAAAATCACAATAAAAAAGAGAAAAATCAATCTTCTAGTGAAAACCCCTCTGGGGCACTATTTGATCACAAAAAAGTAAAAACAAAGGGCGTATCCCCTGGTGAAAACCTCTCTAAGGTGCCAGAGGATGAAGATTCTCCTCTTCCTCTTATCCGAGATTACAGGCCTGAACAGTCATTGATTCTCATTGAAGAAACAAAACCTGTTAACCTGGGTACCAAGGAAAATCCTGCCATCACATATATAGTAGCATCTTTGTCTGAAGCAAAAGAAAGTGATCTTATCACTTTGTTAAAAGAATCCATCAACAAGTTTGCATGGTCTTACTCTCACATGCTGGGGTTAGACCCCAACTTGGTGGTTCACCATTTAGCAGTGGACCCAAACGTTAAACCTATTAAACAAAAGCTTAGAAAGATGCATCCTAAAGTGGCACTACTTGTCAAAGCAGAGCTGGAAAAATTACTCCACGCCAAGATCATCTGCCCCATTGATTATTCTGAATGGATTTATATATGGTGCCCATCGCTAAGCTAGACAAATCAATCAGGATATGCACATATTTTAGAGACCTCAATAAGGCATGTCCCAAGGATGATTTTCCCCTGCCAAACATAGACATGATTATAGATCTCACAATAGGACATGAGATGTTGTCACTCATGGATGGTTTTTCCAGATATAATCAGATCCGCATCGCAGAAGAAGATCAGCATAAGACAACATTCACAACTCCTTGGGGCACCTTTTTCTATAACATGATGCCTTTTGGCTTAAAGAACGTAGGGGCAACATATCAAAGAGAAATTACTGTCATTTTTCATGACATGATCCACAAGATCCTTGAGGACTATGTGGACGACATATTGGCAAAATCAGTGAAAAGAGAAGACCACCTAGATGTTCTAGAATGTGTCTTTGATATAAATTGACACTATTACTTAATGCTCAACCCTAAGAAATGTGTCTTTGGAGTCACATCAGGGAAAATCCTAGGGTTCATTGTATCTCAACAAGGCATTGAAATTGACCCAAAGAAATTGAAAGCTATCATGGAGATTCCTCCACCCAAAACACTTCGACAGTTGCATAGCCTTCAAGGAAAACTACAATCTATGCACCGCTTCATCTATCAACTAGCAGATAAGTGTCAACCATTCACTCATCTTCTGTGCAATGACAACACATTTCAGTGGGATCCTCAGTGTCAGAAGAGCTTTGACAAGATTAAAGAATATTTGGCTAATCCACCTATCTTGGTGCCTCCCGTACCTAGTCACCCGCTCATCTTATATATTTCTGCTACTACCACAGCACTGGGGGCACTCCTTGCTCAATTGAACGATGAAAGAAAAGAAAGGGCCATATATTATATCAGTCAAACGTTGGTGGGTTATGAGCTCAACTACTCTCCTATGGAAAAAGCATGTCTGGCAGTGGTCTTCACCACTCAAAAACTTCACCACTACATGCTTATTCACACAACAAAGCTCATCTCAAAGGTGGATCCCCTCAATTATCTACTCTCCAGGACTACACTTACAGGTCAAATGGAAAAATGGGTTATGCTGCTAAGTAAATTTGATATCCAGTATGTTGACAAAAAAGCCATTAAAGGAAAATTCATTGCCAATTAGCTAGCTAAAGCACCACTGGTAGATGCATATCCTCTAATCACAAAATTTCCAAATGAGCACTTGTATATGGTAGAAGAAAAACCAACATGGCAACTCTACTTTGATGGGTCCTACACAGCTCATGGCGCAGGGGCAGGAATACTTTTTATCACACCTCAAGGTGACTATATTCCCATGTCATTCAAATTGGGATTTTCCTACACAAACAAAATTGCAGAACATGAAGTGCTAATTGCAGGACTCTGCATGGCCATAGAATGGAACATCACAGATATCAAGGTTTTTGGCGATTCCTAACTCATCATCAAACAAGTCTCAGATGAGTATCAAACCAAAGGTGATAAATTGACACCATACAAGAAAATGGTTGACAAGCTGAAAGAACATTTCCTCCACTTGCAGATAACACAGGTAACACACTTACAGAATAAATCTACTGATGCAATGGCCACAATTGGTTCCCTTCTTGAGATTCCTCACAAATCTACACAATATGAATTCTTAGTTGAGCAACTACACGCTCCCACTTATGAGAATGATGAATTAAATCGTGTATGTATCTTGGTTGGTCCCCAGTCCTCGTGGTACCATGACATCCAATCTTACCTACAAAATGGTATCATATCTCCCCATCTCACTGCCAAACAATGCCAAAAATTTATCTGAAGAGCATCCCATTACACCCTCATAGCCAATACCCTATATCGTCAAGGCTATCACAACGTACTTTCCAGATGTTTAGATGAAAATGAAGCTTCCCAGGCTTTACAAGAGGTACATGCTGGAATCTATGGTGCCCACATGAGTGGCATGGTCCTAGCCAAGAAACTTCTATGTACGGGATACTATTGGCCTACAATGGAACATGATTCTTGTGAATTTGTCAAAAAGTGCCTCCCTTGTCAATAGCATGCTAATCTGATTCATGCTCCTACTCAGGATCTCAGACCTATTGCACCTCCTTGGCCTTTCTCTTGTTTGGGTTTTGACCTCATTGGTAAGATTACTCCCCTCTCCTCTAAAGGTCACAAGTACATAATCACAGCTACAAAATACTTCACAAAGTGGGTCGAAGTGATTCTGCTCACACTTACTATTGGTGTCCAGATATCCAAATTCATCCTTTATCACATCATTTTCCACTTTGGCATACCCTCCACCATCTTCACAGATCACGGTACCCCATTTGAAAATCAACACGTCAGTGATCTCTGTGATCGCCTCCATATGCATCATCGTTTCTCTAGTCCATACTTCCTGCAAAGTAACGGCCAAGCTGAGGCAACTAATAAAACCACCCTCAAAATCCTCAAGAAAGTTGTCAGTGATACTGGTCATGATTGGCATCTCTAGATCAATCCTGCCCTCTGGGCATACCGCACTTCTTACCGTTCTCCTACTGGCACCACTCCCTATTCCCTAGTCTATGATGCTGAAGCAGTCTTACCAATTGAGGTTGAACTACCCTCTCTCCGATTATCTCTCAAAGGCCTGATTGATGATGAAGATTACCAGGTGGCACGACTCACACAGCTGGATCTCTTAGATGAAAAGCATCAGCAAGATTATGATCACTTGATTGTGTACCAAAATAGACTCAAGAGAAACTATAACAAGAAGGTTCACCCACGTCAGTCCCAAGTAGGAGACCTTGTGCTGAAAGAAAATTAGAAAGTGGGTATTGATCATGAGAAGAAAGGCAAGTTTGAAGTCACTTGGCAAGGCCCATACGTTGTCACTGTATGCTTTGATTCTGGGGCATATCAAATCTCTACCCCAGAAGGAGAATCCTTGAATGATCCTATTAACATCATTCATCTTAGGCACTTCTATGCCTGAAGGCTGGTTGTTCATTACAATTATCTGAGAAAATCCATAAAAAGTATAAAAAGTCCTAAAAAAAGCACAAAACAAAGAAAGAGATCAGCTCTAAACAAACCAGAAAATTTTACCTATAGAAACTAAAGGAAATTCTATGGAAGAACCCAAAGCACTTGGAAGCATTGAAAAATAGTCCTGCAAAAATCCCTAAAAAAGCATAAAAATGAAGCTGAAAAAATGGTTGTCACAGTGAAAACCTGGTAAATAGGCACTGAGGCAATATCAAAAAAATCAAAAAGATCCAAAGAAATCAAAAAGAAAAATAAAGAGAAAACTTTGCATCGAATGGTGAAAACTTGGCAATCATGCACCTTGGACAAGTATGCGTGATGAAAACCTGGAAACAGGCATCATACATAATGGACCATTCCATTATCTATCAAACTCTCATTTCCTTCCATCCCCAGCACCATTTCCACATTCCTTATATTCCCTGGGTGTTCCATATGTACTAGTCCACAATGGTCCTTCCTATCCCCAATCCCAAGCTTCTGTACATATCAGTTGTATATCTTTTCCAGTCTATTGTACATATCGTCCCTTTTATTGTACATAGTCCTTGTCATTCCTGTAGCAGCATTTGATCAAAACACTTTTTCCTACCCAACCTTGTACTTCAACAACATCAATTGTCAAATATTCTTGATCACAGTGCTTCTTCTTTGACCTCATCATTTGCCAGCGACCAACAACACTCATTCTCTCATCACTCAGCAGGTCCTTGAGGATGTATTTTCCTCTTGTCCGACCTAATCTTCCATCCCACCAGGTCCATGTCAATGTATCCTTCCACACGTTCAGACCAATCTTCCCCCCATCAATCAAATCTGTCACATCAAATCTCTCTCCTTGGCAAAGGATGTCTTTTCAGAGTTCTCATTTTGGTCTTGGTTTTTCTCCTTTGGATCTTGTTAATCTTTTATGGCTTCTCATTGTTCTCTACTTAAATTTGCCATGACCCTTTATATCATGGTGTGCTACGAATGAGAACAATTTGGGGCAAGGTCTTTTGATCTTTTGCTTCTTCCTGTGAGTCAGTTGTGTGTTTGTGGTTTCTTCAGCATCGTTTCCACCATGCCTCCTTCAGGTTTCATGTGTGATGCTGGGGCACCCCTGCGTGTC
>MU226856.1:1332098-1353983 GCA_018584345.1 Thuja plicata | reverse complement strand
CTCCAAGTGCTTTGAGAGCACACCCACATCCCTCTAATTGAAGCAAATCAAACATTTGCTCTATAGCACTTGTTTTTAGCAACAATCTTGAGGTGGCTTGGTTTTATATTTGTTTATGCTTTGAAATTATAAATGCTAGATTAGTCTAATTTTTGAATGTTTTAGCCTTTCAAAACAGATAACAGGTTGAAAACCATAGCCTACAATTACATGCTTAGATGTGGAAAAAACCTCTAATTTTGCAAGTTTTTACCCCTTTTTAGGCCTCTGATCAATAGTTGTACACTTGGTTATAGGTTCTACACATGTGGTCAGAAGTTGCATAGGTGATATCCTATTTATGCTTAGGTGGTACCCTAGTTCTGCGCAGGTGACAGCCTACTCCTATGCAAGTGGTAAACTTGATGTTTTTTATGCACTTTTTTGAGTTTCTGCATTCCTATACCAGTTTTTGCACTTAGTATACTGGATTTTTGTGTTACAGATGATTTGTGCAGCATGTTGGCAATTGTGAGATGAAAATTGCATCCTAAAAAATACTAATGGTTTCAATGCGGGACGTTTGTAGAAGACCTTGTGTTTTCTGAAACTTTCATGTTTGTTTTTGGTAGTTAGCAAACACTTCAGCTTGGTGCTTTAACATGAACCACTTCATTCATGTGCTTGAAGTGTATTTTAGTTTATAAATCCAAGGAAATGTATGGATGTATCCTCTCCCCTCGCCTTCATGGACATTGGGTGTAAAATAAATCCATGCAAGTCCTTTAGTGTGGCTACCCCCCAAGTGCTTTAATAGAGCTAGTGAGAGTGGATTCCCAACCGGTAACAGGCTAAAGCCAAGCCCATCCAAACTAGCATACAAAAGATGTCATTGTGATTAATCTCAAAATGAACGGGTGTTGAATGTGTTATACTGGGAAGAATATTTCCCTCAGTACCCTTGTGGTTTGTTAAAACCTACGGAACATAACTTCCGTGGGTTGGGAGGCATCCATAATGGAGCTAATCTACCGCATGTATAACCACCCTAACGGATGCCCTTACTAAACACCATGTTATAGTAGCCAAAAACCTTCTATCTATTGGCGCGGAAGGTCAGAGACCAACTAAGATGCCCCACGCTTTCATGGCTATTAGTCGAGACAACAATCCCTTGGGAAGTGATGACACTTGGGAATTGAAGCTTGGAGTGCCTAAGAAGTGAGTGCACTTTAAAGAGGAGCTCATGCCTCCAAGATTCTAGGTTGTTTTCTATTAGTAAGCGTGGATGAACTTTGGTTCAAGTGGGGATTCAATAGATACTATCCTTGCTATCCTTAAGAAGTGGTGTGTTTGTTCAATTTTACAACAACCATTCTCAATTATGTGTCTTGTATGAGTGTTCAAACTTTAATAAAAATGACAACATCTTAAAAACACTCTCCTTAAGAACACTTTTTCCAAATCAATCTTCAAGAACAATAAAATGGTCACAACAAACCTTATCAAGTTGAGTAAACATATGGAACCTTGAACTTTTCACTTGGAACCTCTTGGCATGCTTGATAGCCTTCATATTGCATATTCATGACCTAATCTACTTGCATTTGCATTTCAAAAATTCCCTTGCATTATAGACCTCATTACAATCCTCATTATAGTCCCTTTTTCATAAGTCCTAATCATAGTTCTTTTACATACATAGCTCATTTTAGATCCTCCTTAAAAACTTTGCAAACAATCCTAGAAAGTATCCAAATCATAGAGCATTTCTTTATGACACTAAAAATAGGACTTGACTTGGTCCCTTTTGTCCCAAAATTTCAAACCCCCTACCCTTATCAATTGGTCATAGTCCACCTTTGTCAAGATGGATTTGACCTAAGCCCTTTATCAAACTTGTCCCTTGTCCCTCAATCCTTTTTATCAAGTCAAGATTCTTATTCAACCTCATGAGGTTAAGCTCTTAGGTTTGTTACCTTTCCAAACATTAATTGTCAAAGTCCAAAAAACCGAAAACATAGTTGCATAAACATTAGGTTTTATTTTTCATAAGCTCCTTGCATTTCAAAAGTTGCATTTCCAAAAATTCCAAAAAAATCTTGCATTTGCATATAGTAATCATCCCAGATTTCACAGGATCTCAAGCATCCAAAAGGCAACAAGATCCTTATCTACCTATGTTTACATCACAACCAGACTCACAATTACCTTTTGATCCAAGGAAAGGTGTTGTATATTAGAATCAAATTGACCTAATCTCCATGCAACCATTAGAAGAAGTGTATCAAACATTTCATGACCCAAGACATGTCACATTTCCTCAAGGACCTACTCCAAGCAATGATCTATGCAACATGGGATATCCTTCAAATACTTCCCCAAACTTTGGTAATATTCAATGGGGACCTCCCCCAACCTTTGAACCAATCTTTTTACCTATGCCACCTCACCAAGGTAGTGTTCCCCCTACACCTGAGGAGGAATACCAACAAACTTGTCAAATCAACCAAGTCCAACCCAATTATTTGCAACAAAAACCTATGAAAAACATAGATTTTGGACCTTATCAACCTCCTCCACCACCACCAGATAATCAAGAAATTGGAAATGCCTCAAGTCACTCTTTGGATTCTGGAGACTCACATGAAACATTTTCTTCCTTCAAAGATTTACCTAAAGAGGATATTGACGAAGCCGTTAAGAACAAAAAAAATTAGTAGATATTAACATACCTCATGACTCAAGATCCAAGATGATATATCAAAGAAATACGAAGGAAAAATCCTCAATTATTCTTGGATTATCAAAATCCCCCACCATCTACTTTTTAAGAGAACCAATCCTTAGTGGTTAGAGATAGAGAAAAATTAGAACAACCTTTCGATGAGTTAACTATGGTGGCAACACAAAAATGACAATGAAATGATTTAATTGTCGATATTCCTCCAAAGGAACAATATATACCATTGGATAATCCTTTATTTGAAGAGGTAGCACTCCCTCCTCCCAAGATGGTGGATGTTACAAAGGTCCCCAATAAATCTCTTCAAAGAACACGAAAGATTAATTTTAAGAATCGCTTTCCCAAAGGATCAAATGAAATGTTCACATTTCCTTGGGGAATGCCAGATGTACCCCCTTTTGAAGAAACACAACCAAGTGGTCCTCCTTTTGTAGCACATACAACATTCCTAGGTGGTACTTCAAATGAAAAAACATCCAATGGACCATTCAATGAACCACCAAGGGTACCCACATTTGATGTGTCTCATATGAATACTACAACTATAGCAAGTGAATTTCAAGATCAAAAGAAGAAGAGCCTCGTTGATATCACACCAATTCCACCTAAGGTGACTCAACAAGCACATGTAACACAACAAGTGCAAAAAGACCAAGTGGCTCAACAAGTGCTACCTGTGGTTGTAGTACAACCAATGCAAAAACCATTTGCAGCACAAATCAACATGATGTCTCAAGCACAACCATCAAAATGTAATACTGCAAATCTTGATGGTATACTTGCACCACTTGGATTTCAACATGATCATAATATGCAACAACCAACAATGTAGATGGGTCGAGAATCCCATCTTGTCACACAACATGTGCAAGGTCCAAAGGTGCAACAAGTGCACCCACAACAACAACAGCATATCCAAAAATATGTACAACAACAACAACACTTGGATTCCAACAAGATCATAATATGCAACAACCAACAGTGCAGATGGGTCAAGAATCCTATCTTGTTACACAACATGAGAAAGTTTCAATGGTTCAACAAGTGCACCCGCAACAACAACAACATATCTAATAATATGTACAACAAAAACAACATGCTCTACAACAACAATATGCTCAACAACAGCAACAATATGCTCTACAACATCAGTCTGTATAGCAACAACAACACACTCTACATCAACAGTACGCTCAACAACAATGACAACAACATGTTCAACAACAACAACAATAAAAAAATTCCACAAAGACAACCATATGTTGCACAACAACAAAATGTGTCAGAACAACAATAACATGTGGTGCAGACTCGACAATAATAGTATGCACCAAGATATCAATAGCAAGTTTCCCAACCTTACTATGTCACACAAGGTCAACAATATAATCTTCCACCAATAAATCAAAAACATGTCAAATATCCTCAACAACATGCCAGACAACATGTGGCATTAATCCACAATATCTCATCTGAATCATCAGAATCAGATCAGGCCTCAGAATATAGTCGACATCCAATTGCTTCTAAGTGGACACATCATTTTGATACATGTGGCAAAGCTATGAAGTCTTTGTAGAATGCATAAATGATTCAACAAATCCAATGCTTGCAGAAACAACTAAATGATATATAATTCAAGGATAGGAAGACACTTTATATGGAATGAGACCTATGTCCTAATCCATTTGATTCAAGCATTTACATGCCTCCTTTTCCAAAGAATTTTGAAGTACCCAAATTTGAAAAGTACAAAGGAAAAGGTAATTCAATCGATCACATTCAGGAATTTTATACTTGTTGCATTAAGGTTTACAATGATGACACGTACCTCATGTGACTCTTTCCTCAAAGCCTTGGGGGTCAAGCAATGGATTGGTACTCTAAATTACCCGGCAATATCAGGTCTTGGAAACAATTAGCTGATAAATTCATCTCTCACTTTGCGTTCAACATATCAAGCGAGGTTATGTTGACCGACTTATGCACAAGGTTATGCTAACCGAATTATGCACAAAAGGTTGGATAATCATTTATAACCTTCCTATTGTGATGGAGGATTTTGGTTAGTTAATGCCCTTTTGATGTTCTAGAAGAATATAAAATATGATTATTTATCCAAAATCTGGTACCAAAAATGATGTATGAGATCAAAATGAAACACCCAAGTACCATTCAAAAGCTCTTGAAAAAAGGAGTACTAAAGATCAAAAAGGACAATTAGTATGCAAGAACTTCAAGTGACAAGCCAAAATTATTGTCTCAGAATAAAAATGTCACAAATGATGGCATTGTCGACACACAGACAGCCAAAGTGACACAACAGAAAGTGAGTGTCAAAGGACCTACTATCACAAATACGCAAACAACAACTCAAGCACCGCCTCTGGCACCACCTCCAATACAACCTACAGCACAAACAAATGATACCACGGAACAAAATTGGTATCGTCAATTGCCAAGAAACAAAGATGCACCACAAAGATAGTTTACGCCATTGGCTGAACCTCTTCACTCGGTGTTGCAATAGTTATTGAAAAACAATTATATTAAATTACCCAAGATTCGCGATCCCCTAGTATTTAAACCCCCTTGGTGGGATGAAAAAAAATATTGTGATTATCATCAGACAAAGAGACACATAACCAATTTCTGTTAGCAATTAAAACATAAGGTCTAAGACCTTAGTGATCAAGGTGTGATTGAAGTTGAACCCACTACGATATCTTCCAATATTGACCATACTATTTTCACAAACTCTTTAGTGGATCATGAAAAGGAAAATACCTCTACATCAAATTCAAATTCCAAGAACAATGTCAATTATACTCAGACTGACCATGACTATACCATCAATTGCTTCTCTAAGGTCGATTCATGTGTGTCCACTCTGACCTTCCGAGATAGTAACCCTCAATGCACACTCACTACCCATTGTACCAAGATTACTGTGCCTGGCGCACCATCTAAACCCAAGGTACCTTCAGATTACAACCTTTTTGACCAGCTTGGTAAGACCCATGCCTTGATATCAATCCTTGATCTACTATGCACATCCCCCTAGCACAAGGAAGTCCTTGACAAAGCTTTGAAAGAGTCCACTGTTTCGACTGACATTGAAACTAACCAGTTTCAGGCCATGATAGGGCACTTCTCTGCATCCCAACATGTCACTTTTTCAAAAGATGATGTTCCACATGACTGTCTTGGCCATAATGACCCTCTCCATCTTGAAGTCTTTAGCCATAATTCCAAAATATGGTGAGTCATGATAGACGGTGGAGCAAGAATTAATATCTGCACTTTAAAGGTCATTCTTGATCTTTGCTATAATGAGAGTGATATTGATCCCTCTAGGAGAATCATAATAAAGGCATATGATGACACTGAATGTGCCTCCAAGGGAGTCATCATACTTCCCATCAGAATTGGTCTGGTTACTGAAAACACATTGCTGCAAGTCCTGGATCTAAACTTTCCCTATAATATGATCTTAGGATGCTCATGGATCCATGCCATGAAGGCAGTTCCCTCCATGTACCATCAATCTCTAAAATGTTTTCACAATGGAGCTGAGATCATCATCCAAGGTGATCCAAACCCTTTCCAATTCTTTTCCTATCTGAGAGAAGGGCCCTCACAATAGGTGCCTACCAGCAGCGAAGTTGCTCCATCCAATTCCTCAAAATATGTTGATGCAGCCACCCTTGAAAAAATGGTCAAAGGAAAGATGAAGATTGAAGATAAAGGGTGTGGAGAGTATACCATGGTGCAAGCCTTTCATATTGGGAAGCTCCCTATCTCCCCGAAGTCTTATGGAAAACCAAAGTTATTGCAAAAATAACCACCCAAGATCACCCTAAAGGCTATGCCCTCACCTACATTCACTAGGTGGGGAGGTTTGCACAAAGAACATGTTTATGACAATGCATCCAACTAGATTTTCCAAGATAAATAGAAACAAGAACAAGAGCCCACTGAGATGCCCGTTGAAAGATATGGGCCCAAGCTCACACTCATATAGAAAATGGCTATGATGGCCACAGTGGTCTTGGAATACACAAGCAAGGTATTGTTGAACCTATTGCTACAAAAGGTCATCACCTTCATCTGGACATTGGATTCAAACCATTACAAATTGGCTCTTTGAATGCCAAAATGACCTCATGTGAAAATGTGGAGGTTTCAAATGATGAAAAGGCATCTAAGGTTCCCTGTTCTGAGTACACTACTGATCCAAATGAGTGGGAATGGATGTCCTATTCCTCTAGTTCTTATGAGCTTGACCATGTCTTCCCTGAAGCCGATGACCTACCTATCAAAGATAAACATGTTAACACAATACCTCCTCCAATAACCTTTCCTGATCTCTGGTCTAGAATTTTCTAGGATCCTAGTCCTAAACCTTCAGTGCATGAAGTCTCTGACTTTGAAGACACTAACATTTACATCTTTTCCTTTACCTTTGGCCTCAAAAACATCTGCACCACTGATGATGACATCCCCCTAGTCTACCCTAAACTTATTGATTGGGATGAGAAAGGATCACCGAGCTTAGATTTCTTTGAAAATGGTGAAGCAATAGTGGAATTCTTTGAGCTCCAAGAAGGCATGCCATCTAGCGACCACAAAGAAAGATTCTCCATGGACCTTGTTCCTACAACATATTTTGGGGATTCAACTCCGTCTTCCAGTCACAAAATTTAAAATGATAAAATCAAAAAAGAAAAAAATAAAAATAATAGGTGCTCTTGTGAAAATTGAAAGGCACCATTTGACCATGCAAAAGTAAAAACAAAGGATGTATCTGAGGGTGAAAACCTCTCTAAGGCACCCGGGGATGGAAGACTGGACACACCCTCTCCAAAGGAGAAGTTGGCATCACTCATTGAAATGACCGAGGAAATCAACTTGGGAACACCAAAAAACCCCAAGATCATACACTTTGCAGCATCACTCTCACCAGAAGAGAAGGACAAATTTGTCAAATTCTTCCTTGAGTGCCAGATTAATTTTGCCTAGTCCTATGCTGACATGACTAGCCTGGATACTCAGTTAGTTCTTCACCACCTCCCTCTGAAGCTAGGTGTGAACCTAGTCAAACAGAAGCTAGGAAAAATGCATCCCCAAATAGCTTTACTGGTAAAAGCAGAATTGAAGAAGCTATTGGATGCTAGTTTTATTAGACCTATAGATTACATAGATTGGATTTCCAATTTGGTACCTATCAACAAGCATGCTAGGGGCATATGGATATGCACTAATTTATATGATATAAATAGGGCATTCCCTAAAGATGATTTTCCTTTGCCCAACATTGACATCATTATTGACATGACTGTAGGCTACGGGATGCTATCACTGATGGATGGCTTCTCTGGTTACAACCAAATTTGGATTGCTCTTGAAGATCAACCCAAGAAAGATTTCACCTATCCTTGGGGAACCTATTGTTGGAATGTCATGCCCTTTGGCCTCAAGAACGTCGGATCCACTTATCAATGAGCAATGACCACAATCTTCCATGACTTCATGCACATCTTGATGGAAGATTATGTTGATGACCTCCTCTATAAATCTACAACCATGAAATATCATTTGAGTATTCTGTCCAAAATATTTGAAAGAATGGAGGGGTATAAGCTTTTCTTAAATCCCCAAAAGTGTGTTTTTGGAGTTATTTATGGAAAATTCCTAGGCTATATCATCTCTCAATGAGGTATTGAAGTGGATCTAAAAAATTTTTAGAAATGCCTCTGCCAAACACTCTAAGGAAGCTGAGAAGTCTAGAAGGGAAACTATAGTCTATCTGCCAGTTTATTGCACAACTCACAGATAAATGCCATTCATTTCAAAATGTGTTGCATAAAGGTGTGACTTTTCATTGGAATGAAAAATGTGACCACTCATTTCAACAATTGAAAGATTATCTATTACATCCACGAATCTTGATGCCTCCCATTCTAGGAAAGCCATTTATCTTGTACATTTATGCTACAAAAAATGCATTGGTTGCTCTTCTCGCACAACATGATGAACAAGGAAGAGAAAGAACTATTTATTATATCATCATAACACTGGTTGGATATGAATTAAACTACTCACTCACTGAACAAACCTGTCTTGCTGTGGTTTTTGCAATACAGAAGTTAAGACATTACATGCTACACCTAAAAACCATGCTCGTGTCCTGGATCAATCCATTGAAGTATCTTTTAGGAAAATCATCTCTCACGGGTCACCTAGCCAAATGGGTCATGCTCATGAGTGATTTCGACATAGATTATGTAGACAAAAAAGAAATAAAAGGGCAGGTGATAGTAGATCAGCTCATAGAGGCACCCATTCCAGATGATCACCCGTTGCTTTCAGAATTTCTAGATGAGTCCATTTTTGCATTCACTGACTCCAATGAATGGAAACTCTATTTTGATGGCTCACACACTAGGCATGGATTGGGGGCAGGAATCATGTTTTTCACCCCACAAGGCAATGTCATACTGAAATCTTATAGAATCACATTTGTATGCACCAACAATATCGTTGAATATGAAGCACTGGTCACTGGACTCAAACTTTATATTCAATGGAAAATCAAGCAGCTCAAGGTGTATGGTGATTCTCAATTAGTAATTTGATAGGTCACTAATGACTATGAAACTAACGATGAAAAGATAGTGCCTTACAAATAGTTGGCTGACTTCCTTAAGGAGAAATTTGTCATAATTAGTTTCCACCAACTTCCATGGATACATAAAAAATAGGTAGATGCTATGGCCACTATTGCATCTATGATAGACATGTTGAATGATGAAGAGAGATGTGCATTTCTCATTGAGCAGCTATTGCTTCTGGCATTTAACATTCCGCAATCTGAGCTCGTATGTAACATTGTTGGTCTTGATTCCCCTTGGTATCAAGATGTTTACAATTATCTACATGCCCAGATCTTACCCCCTAACCTATCCCAAAAAAAATTCTAAGCTATTATCCTTCAAGCCTCCCATTATGTCATCGTCGTTGATACCCTCTATAGGAGAGCCTATGACCACACCCTCCTCAAATTCCTTGATTTGCAAAAGGCTTACACTGCTTTACATGAGGTCCGCAATGGTATTTGTGGTGGAAATTTCAATGGTTTGAGTCTTTCCAAGAAGCTTGTCCAAGAAGGATATTATTGGCCCACCATGGAGAAAGACGCACATAAATTTGCTAAGAACTGTTACAAATGCTAGATTCATGGCAATTTGATTCATGCTCCAACACAAGATCTATAGCCAGTGGTTTATCGATGGCCCTTTTCTCAATGGGCATTTGATCTTGTAGGGAAGATTACACCCTTATCTTTTGATGTCCACAAGTATATCATCATAGCCACTGAGTACTTTACCAAATGGGTGGAAGCTATCCCTATGACATACATCACCGGAAAGCAAATTTCTAGATTCATCTTGAATTATATCATTTTCCACTATGGAGTTCCTCTTGCCATCATTAATAATCATGGTAGCCCATTCTAGAAAAAAGATGTTACCAAGCTTTGTAAGAAATTCAAAATTTTCCATGTATTTTCTAGAATTTATTATCCACAAGGCAATGGCCAAGAAAAGGCATCTAACAAAACAATAATTAAGGTCCTCCAAAATACTGTCAATGATGTTGGCCGTGATTGGCACCTGCAACTCAATCCATCTTTGTGGGCCTATAGAACTAGCATTCACACCCCCACTAGTGATACTCCATAATCTCTAGTCTATGGCATTGAGGCCATATTACCCCTTGAGGTGGAAATTCCCTCACTGAGAGTATCCTTACAAGGCATTGTTGATGATGAGAAGTACAACGTTTCTAGATAGCATGAGCTTGAAATGCTTGATGAGCGGAGACAAACTGCCTGGGTCCACTTGCAAGCCTATCAAAACTATCTCAAACAGAGTTACAACAAGAAATTCTGAGCTTTCCATTTTGAGATTGGAGACTTGGTTCTAAAGATGAATTACAAAACCCAGCCACAGAGAAAAGGCTGGAAAATTTGAACCAAATTGGGATGACCCTTATATAGTCACAATAGCATATGGGTCTAGAGTGTATCAGCTTGCAACACTAGAGGGAGAACCATTGCATGGAGCACTGAACAACATGCACCTCGATAAGTATTATGCATTATCCTAAAAAAAGTAGAAAAAAATTGCAAAAGTTTATAAAAAAATATCAAAAAAATCAAAAAAGAGAAAAAAGAAAAAAAATCAAAAAGAGAAAAAAATGGTTGCCTTGATGAAAACTTGGTAAATAGGCATATTGGCATGCAAACATAGAAATCAAGAGAAAAATCCCATCCACAAGTGAAAACCTAGCAAACGGGCACTTTGGGCAAGTACCATGGTGAAAACCTAGCAAATAGGTGCCACGTGTAGTAAGTTGTTGCTCCAATGTATATCATGATTCCACCTGGTATCCTGATGTCCTTTCCTGATCACATCTTTCACTTTGCATTGACCCTAGTGCCCCTTTATGGCCTGTAACTGGTTGATCTTATTTTTCTTACCCTTGGTATACCCAGTCTATCTGTCTCTTTGACCTCTGTACATGGTCTCTTTGTTGTCTGGAGGTAGATTCCTGGCACTGAACGTCTTTGAATTTGAATTCAAACTAGGGGAAAGACCTTGAATGTGGTTTATCCATGAGTTTCCTTGACTATCAGATTGGAGATAACAAATTGTAAATATCTTAATGACCTGAGAAAATCCTAAAAATCCAAATAAGCACCTCAAAATTCCAAAAAAATCAAATAATGTCCCAAAAAAATTGCTAAAAATCAAATACGATCCTGAAAAAAAAGACCCTAAAAATCAAATATGATGCTGAAAAAATCCTAAAAATCATAAAAAGTCCTGAAAAAAGATCATTACAAAAACATTCAAAATATATCAAAAAATCCTAAAAATTGCAAAAATATCTTCAAAAATCTGCAATATATTTTTAAATACTTGTCTTGTTTTTGCGAATCAAACATCATGTTTGCAGACATCACTGGAAGAATCATCAATCTGTACTTAATGGAATCATGTTCTCACAAACGTGATCTAGATCATTGTGACTCAACATTAAATCTAGTTGGACCCGTTCGATCTTTCAATCTTTACTATCAAACAATCTATCCAATTTATCAAATTAGTCAATTTGCAACCTAAGATATCAATCAAAGAACATTCAATACACGTAAAAAAAAAAGATCAAAATGGTTGTTCGCTCACATTGTTTCATTGAGTGTTTTATTTTTTATTGATTTTATTTTTTTATCATGTTCCTATGCTACTCGATGA
The DNA here is from genome assembly GCA_018584345.1 of Thuja plicata. Lineage (NCBI taxonomy): Eukaryota > Viridiplantae > Streptophyta > Pinopsida > Cupressales > Cupressaceae > Thuja > Thuja plicata. Next base: position 1,341,935 of record MU226856.1, on the reverse strand, counting down.
TATTATCTGAACTTATTAGAGTAGCCGGGATGGTTCATGATGAGTTGTTTTTTCTCTACTTTTTCTACCTGTTCGACGATCTCATGAAATTCTGGGGCATGTTTGCTACATGTTTCAGGATGGAGAAGATCATCCTCTGTCTGTATCATTTTTTTTTATGCAAAAAGGATGACTTCTTTTCTTTGGATTTTGTGCCACGATGTGCCGCATCTGCTTTTTGCAATATCAAAATAAGTTCTTATAACACAATTGCACTTTTGAAAGCCAACATCTTTCTCCTAACATTTCTTCATCTAATTTCCTCTTTTTGCTAACAATTCTTCAGTCATTCCTCGCAGTTGCCTTGGTCTAGTACTATGGTATATTAAAAATAGGTGCATCCTGCATACATGCATTCATAAATGGAAAAAAACAACAAAACCATGTGCATTTTGCATTCATTCATAATGAGAAAAATTCCAAATAGAAATTTTCATTTTGCATTCATACATTTCAAAAAAGCAAAAGACAAAAGCAATGCTTGCATCCATAACATATATTATTGTGTAACAAAGGACATACATTGCAATATAAAAGCATCATCATATAACATGAAAGTAATGCATATACATAAGCATCCATCCTGTGCATCATAAAGTAGTTGCATATCATATATATGTCTCAAAAAAGTATCAGAGTACCAAAATCAAGGTGTATGTATACATTGAGGCCCACATGCTCATAATCTATCACATGTCTATCAAAAATGTCCCTCTACTAGAGAGAACCTCTTGTCAACCCCTGATCTCTCGGTCCTCCTGATCCCCATCCTATCTGGAAGATGAGGCTCCCCTTGTCTGACGCCCTCTGTGTCCTGATCTAGGTGGCTGCATTGGTCCCAGTACTCCCTCACAGCTTTGTCTCCTATGGGAGTGCGATCTGCTAGATGACACTCTATAACTCGGTGCCCACTGCTCTCGTGAAAGATCTCTCCTATACATGTCCTTCCAAGACTGTGACTCTACTTGTGCATCCCCTAGCATCTCTGCAACCCTATGTGCAATGGCATCTTTCATGGTACTAATGAATTTTCATGACTCCTCAGCTCTCTGTGCCCTGGATATAGTTTTATCTTGAGAGGTGAGAAATGTATCCCTCTCTATTGTCAACATGCCCATCTATGTTGTGAGCGATGATTGCTCGACAATCCATGATGGATGATCTGTAGCCCATGAAGCTCTATCAGTGTCTCTCTCTAGTGCCAGTCGGTCTATCTGGCTCATAATCTCTACGATGTGTTGTCTCTGATCCTCAAACCTGTCATCAGGACCCTATATGTCATCCCCATGCGGTGGATCATCCCTGTCCTCATCCATCTACATTGGCATATCACTGAGATCCTTGTCAGCACCATCATTTTCCTCCTCACTCTCCTCCTCATCATCATCCTCATCTGACTCCTCCCCCTCATCCTCATCCTCCTCCTCAGTGCTCTCATCTCTAGGCATCCGCACTCAGTGGACCATCTGTCGTACTCCTCTGTGATCCCTACATGTGCAATATTTGCACCTGCTCCCCACTATCTAGGCCATAACTGCTGAAACTCTGCATATACCACCTAAGGCCTAAGCGCTACACCCCATGTCCTAACCTTAGCCCTCGATCGAGAAAACAATGTTGTACCTGTCGGTAATCCTTGCCTCTCTGCAAACTATCTGCAAACCTGCTCTAGTAGCTGAATCTCAATGACCATATGACCCATGATGAACCTCCCGATGAGGTATCTCTCATGTCAGCAGTATGGTAGATGCTCTATATCATCATCCCATATGGGGCAATCTATGTATGGTCACCATGTAAAATCTCTGAGTAGATCTATGTCATGATGAAAAATGAAATGTATATCCCAGTGGCCCTTGTGCAAGTGCCCCCGATAATAGTAGACATATGGCATATCTGGTTGTACAACCCTCTAAGAAATGGGCCAAAACATAGCTATGTGCTCATATGCCCACACCTGTAGTAGTGTGATCCCACTGGTAATTGACAGTCCTCCCCTATATGCCAACTAGTGGAGCTGATAGTATGTCATTGCCAACATGCATGGACCCCATGCGAACACTATCCCCTCCATGATCATACACTTGAGGACCCTCCCCTAGCTGATAGGGAATCTATGGCCTTGTTTTTTAGGCACCAATAGACATGTGATCACCCTATATATAACTACAATCAACCTATCATGCTATCTTGCGACCGTCTCCTACCAGATCTCATAGTCCCGGATATCTAGGTCATCGTCATTATTGTCAAACAATCTATGCAATGCTAATCTCCCTCTTGTGGGGTCATACTCTACAAATTCCCCATGGATGGGAATCATGAGGATACGTCATACATCCTCCAATGTCACTGTAGCCTCACCAATTAGCAAGTGGAATGAGCTTGTCTCCGAGTGCCACTACTCGGCCAATGTTGTGATAAAACCCTGATTTTTCCTAATCTAGGGTATGTACATGATGTAATACAATCCTAGCAAGGCTAGGATCTATCTCTTGTCATTTCTTAGTCGATGTTGTATGTCCCGATACACTAGTCTACTCTCCCATGTCTACAGAACTACAAGCTCCTCCTGCGATCACCATGCAACTTTGGTCAACTTTCTATACTTCTTGTTCCTTGACCAACCTAGGACCTATTTTGACCAATTTTGACCTAATTTTGACCTTTTCCTAGGGTTTTGACCCCTTTAGGGAAGTTTAGGGTGGTTTAGGAACCAATAGTCTCTATTCACAGACCTCCTTGACCATCTACACAGATTGGCTTACCACTTACATAGATTGGCTTCCCACCTGTGCTGGCTGCGCAGGTGGTCATCCCACCTACGCTTTCTGCATAGGTGGCATGTGTGGACCCCCTACAGGCCCCATTTGACCCTATTTTGACCCCTACAACACCTAGAAATGTGTGAAAACTTATAAATAATTAAGGGGCTCAGATGTACTCACCTCGGGTCCCGCATCAGCCAACCATCGGTAGCTGCGCACTCATTCACCACACTGATTCTCCACTAGCACTCGATCCATCCTCCTTGCTCCAGAGCTCAATTCTTCCAAATGTGAGAGTGAAAATAAACTCCAAAACCCTCTCCAACCCCTTTTATAGCCCCTTGGTTGCCTAGATAGACATGCAACCCTTGCATTTTGAATTGGTCGCGATGCTTTTGGCACTCTAGGCCTCATATATTCTGCGTTTGACCTCTAATTTTTGATCTAATTTTTGTTATGGATCCGTCTCAGCATTGTCAACAAATTGACCTATCATTTACATTTTTTAGAAAATTTGTCGAGGGGGCACCTATGTATCCTGCCAACATTGGGGCATGTTTTAATGCTATTTTCTTCAAGATTCTTTGACATAATGATCATAATCAGAGTGTATCAAAGAGGGGAAATATGTAGACACCTAAAAATGGTTCGAGGCTGCTGGTCTACATGTTTTAACATTTTTAGCATCACAATCAAAATATTGTTTTGTGACCTAATTATTCCTCTATGTTGCGCATATGATCTTTATTATATGGTGAAATTGTGTCTTTCGTCGATGATTGAATATTGCACAATTGTTCAATTATTTACTAACATTTCTACTCTCTTTATCAAATTGATCATTTTCCTAATCAATTCTGATCAACCCTAAACCAATCCTATTTGATCCTATTCGATCCTAAACCAATCCTATTCGGTCCTAAACCTTTCCAAACCTTCCTAAATCAATTCAAACCCATTCTATCCTATTCCTAATCACTTACAGAATTGTTTGGACTCATTCCAACCATTCTGGGGCATTTTCCAAGATCATCGATGCCTATTTAACCCAATTTCCAAATTGATCAAAACCTTATTTCAATTCGATCAATCTTGTCATCATTTCAGGAGCATTTTCCAAGTTCATCGATGCTTTGTATCCCTTTAATCAACTATTTGATAACATTTTCAAAGTTCATTGGTGTTATCATTATCAATCTATCAATATCAAGTCAATAGTGTTGTCCATGTCCGTCAATACTATTTTTTATCATTATCATTTCGTGAACATTGTCCAATATCATCGATGTTTCCCCTTTCCTATTTAAATCCTATGATGCCATCAAAGTTCATTGGTAGTTTTCAATCATTTCCAAACATCATTACGTGGGCGCATTGTCAAAGCTCATCAATGCCTCGTGATTTCCTAAACTATTCTGAATCCTTGGAATTGATCCTAAACCTTATCAATATCATCAAAATCATTTCAATTCAACATCAACACCTTCAATTCGATCAATAATCCACTAATTTCCCCCTTGGGATGAATAACCCATAGTTTATCCTTGGGTCCTAATTGAATAAATAAATTAACTTTATTTATTCCCTTTTCCCTAAGTCTCAACAATTAATTAATTGGCTAAATTCAATTTATGAGATTTTCATAATTTCATAAATATAATTATGGATTTTGTGATGAATATTGAATTATTAAATGGCTTAATGATTCCTAATCTTACCTAATTTCCATATCCCTTAATTGAGGATTCACATCCCTATTAAGGTGCTTCATGAGTATTCTCAATATCTCCTTATTTGATCTCCCCATATGATGCTTCCTAACATCCTACCAACCAAAATCTTCATTTATGCATATATTTTTAGAAACCTCACCTAAATGACTCTCATTTTCTATAAAATGGGATGCATTTCATTCTTTCAAGGTTAGATCACTCTCTCCTAGTATTCTCACTTGCAAACTTGGCTTTTGAACCTTTGGGAAATAGTGTTATTATCAAAGAGCAACATCAAATATGATTATGGAGAAGAAAGGAGGACATGGGAGTTACATTTGAAGGGAGTTCTTAGTGTTTTTATGCTTTTTGTTTATGAAATCTTGTTTTTAATGGCTTTCATGATAGATTAGATAGGTAGCATATTGATTAGGGTTTGTGATATCCTAGATATGCTTATTATGCCTTTTTATAGTCTTATAGTACTCTATTCAATGTGCAAATAACAGTACTGATAGCTTCCCTCCAAAAGATTTGGGTGATGCCTTTTTCTATCATCAGTGTCCTTGCACACTCAACAATGGATCTGTTTCTTCTTTTAGCAATTCCATTTTGCTATGGTGTTCTCGTTGCAGAGACCTATCTTTTGATACCATGCTCATTGCAAAATTTAGTGAATTCATCTAAAATAAATTCCCCTCCTCTATCTGATCTTAAGCATTTCAATTCCTTACCACTTTGTTTTTCTACCATTGCTTTGTACCATTTAAACATCTTGAATGCTTCTGATTTATCTTTTAGAAACATAATTGTCATCATTCTAGAATAATCATCAACAAAGAGAATGAAATATCTATCACCATAGTAATTCTTTGTCCTCATGGGTCCACATTGATCAATATGGAATAATTCTAGAATGGCATCAAATGTATGGGTTTTTCTTTTGAAACTAGACTATGTCATCTTACCTTTTTGAGAATTTTTACACATGATATTGTTGGGCTTAGTCATCGTTGGTAAGCCTCTTACATTTCTATTTTTTCTTATCTTTATCATGTTGTCAAAGTTTAAATGACACAGTCTTTTATGCCACAACCATATGTATTTGTTTCTATCCATTAAGCAAGTGGTTTTATTATCATTTAGATAGAATAAGTTACCTTTTGTCTGCTCACTGGTACCAATCAACTTTCCGGATTCATTGAAGATCTTTTCCTTCTTATTTTCAAATGCTACTCTGTGACCTGAATTATTCAGTTGAGAAAGACTTAATATATTATAATTCAATCCTTTCACCCAATAAGAATTTTCATATTTTATCAGGTTATTCAACATTATGGTTCCTCTACCTTCAACTAGACAAGGTGTGTCTTTACCCATTCTAAGTGAACCACCATTATAGTATTCAAAAGTCTCAAACTTTTGTTTGATACTGGTCATATGGTGAGTGCAGCCACTATCTACGATCCAAACATCATTTTTACTAACTTTAGATATGAGTGCAGTTTCTACATACCTTTCTTGATCTTCATCTGAATCATCTTTTACTACCACAAACACCATCTTGATGTCTTCATCAGATTCAGTGTTAGTATCTTCATCTTTGCATGTAGCTAGGTAACTGGCCTTCTTTTCTTTTTCCTTGTAGTCTCAAGTATCTCTTCTTTCTAATTGTCAGTTGCTTCTTTAATCTCAGTTATCACCTCTATCAAATTTCTTTTCAAATGATTTGTCATTACTTGTGTCATATTTTCTCCTATTAGGATATCTTTTAGCAAAGTGTCCAATTTATTTATGATTAAAACACACAAGTGGTAATTTACCTTTGCATTTACCTTTGCCTCTCTACATTCTTCTTGCCATAAGTGCTTCAATTTAATCAAGATCTTCTTCACTTTCACTATCACTATCTTTTCTCATAGTGTGTTTATGACTTGATTTAATTTTTTTGAAAGAAGATTTGAATGCATACTCTATGTTTGGTGAGACACTATTATCAAAGTTATTCATCTCAAATGAAATCAGTCTTCCAATAAAACTATCTAGAGTAACATTGTTATTTTATACTACTCTCATTTCTTGTATGGAAGATACTCTAATAGCATAAGTAGGCACTAAGGTTCTTAGAATTTTAATTACCATTATCTCTTCTTCTAGTACACCTCCAACTCCTCAGATAGAATTAACAACCTCTTTTATTCTTATGTTGTACTATGAAATGTTTTCACCTTCTTTCATTCTGAGATCATCAAACTTTCCTCTAAGAATTTCTTCCTTGGCTCTTAGATCATTTTTATCACCACCATGTACAAGCTTCAATTTATCCCACATCTTCTTTGCACTTGTGCATGCTTTGACATCTTCAAATTCAGCATCAGAGAGTGAGGAAGCAAGCTCTATTATCATGCAGTTGTGCTCATGCTTCTCTCTCATTTGTTCAACTTTGATTACTCATGTGGGAAACACATATTCATTATCTAAGTATTGAGTAACATCATTTCCAATACCTGCTAAGTGGAGTCTTATCCTGCTTTTCCATGAAGCAAATTTTTCTTTGTTCAACTTGGGCACATCTCATCTGTTCATCTTGTGATCTTTATCTTGAGCTGTTAAACTCCCTTTCTAAGCACACAAGCTCTGATACCAATTGTTAGTAATAACTAAGAGGGGGGGTGAATTAGTGGCCTCAAACTTTAATCCTTAAATCAACCCTTCAAACTTAGTACCACAAAATTATACCTCAAATTAGTATTTGTCAGAATGCTTTGTAAAACCTTCTTCTGTATGTTTACCGATAAGCAATTTGTTCATTTACCGAAATATAGTAAATAACTAGTGTATACCAATCAATCCAGATTTGCTAATGTGAAATGCAAAACAATAAAGTAATGACTCATAAACACATTAACACATGGATTTTTAACATGGAAACCATGTTAAGGGAAAAACCACTAGGACCGATAACCCAAATATTCACTCTTCTGAAGTGAGCTTGGTGAAGAGCCAATCCTGTTAAAGGTTACAAACACACTATTAGGTGTGCCTTGTTACAAAATTTAAAGGAATATTTTTTCACTTAGTATCTAGCATCTAATGGTAACATCCCTTATCAAACACTCTCTTGGCCTATCAATAGGTATCGGGCATATCCAATGCTACTTTGTATGATCAAACTTTTTGATACTAAATGGGATGTATCTCAATTACAAAAGACTTTTAAGTCCTGCTTAGTTAAGAGACTTGATGCTTCAATGGTTAAACTGAAATAGTAAATTGATTTGTTCACATATACAACTAGAATTGCAGATTTTTAGATCTATTGTAAGTGCATTACATTTTTGATCAATGTTATCAATTCAATATCTTTGCTCCACACTGTTCTGCTCTTTGATGATGTATCACTGTTTGTTGGTGTCTGCAAAATTCAGCTCTTTCCTTGGCTTGATTGATTAGGTCTGAATGAAGAATTTCTTCTCCTTCAAAATCTCTTCAGCATCTATTCTTTTGTCACTCCTAAAATTCATATTTGAATTAACTTGTCTCTTATATAGACATGATTTCACCATTTATTGGCTTTCTTGATCTTGGCATGATCCACAATTCTTGCCAATTAGATTTAAAGCAAAACTCTTGTTTTATCTCATAGAGATCTTCTTTCCAACTAGACAAAATAGCTTTAAATCCTTTACTTATCTTTGGATTTATCTTTCCAATTAAAATAATGATAAGTACCAGTTAATTCTATATTTATCTCTTGACAGCTAAGCATTTTTTCTTTTCTGAACTCTTTGTTCTCTCAATCAATACTTCAGTTAGTCATCAGTGACAAATGGCTATTCTGTCGGTGAGACTTCACTTGTCTTTGGGATCTCCATCCTTCTTGCAATCTTTCAAGCAACATTGTAATTTTGTCTGTCGGGTTACACTATGCTTTGATATTCGGGTAATACTGTGACTTTTCTCATTGATAATGCTGTGCTTTTTCTTTTTGGGTAAAATTGTGAATTTTCTCTTGTTGGTTTACTCTATCCATCAGTGTGCACTCTGTCGGTGTATATAGTCACTTTGTGAATACTTAACTTTTATGAATTACTGATAGTATAGCCTTTGATTCATTGGTTCTCTGAAGTCTTTAGTAGTATGTCCATGACCATACATATTATATCAAGTTGACATCAATGACAATACAATACATTATAAGATTTAATGCCTTGCATTTAACTTTTTTTGTCTTGGTGATAGTCAACTTAACATCTTCAAACATTCAATCAATTATAGTTCATCAATGACGTCAATCTAAGTTGTATTGAAACCATTGACATATATCAAATGTACATCTCTACTAAATTTGCATATACAAGAAATGTATTTAAACTAACATGTGACGTATATAACGTTAATGTGTATTGAAAATATAGGTCTTCATTTCAAACTTATTCAATGTATATAACGAATGTATCTAAACTAATGACATACAATAAATGAAATCTATCTAAATTATATTAATGTGTCTATGTACGTGTTATGACCCCGTAGGGCTCTTAAAGAACCCTTTCTCGACATCTTAGGGGTTGTAAAGGGTTTTAAGGGGTCCTATGATACATTAATGTGTTGTAGGACCCCTTAAACCCCTTAGGACCCCTTACCATACACTAATCAATGGTAAGGGGTCCTATGGGGCCGTAGATGGTCTTAAGGGGCCCTAGGACACATTAACTTGTGCTAGAACACCTTAGGACCCTTTGGGACCCTTTATGACCCCTAAGATGTATGGTAAGGGGTCCTAAGGTGTCCTTGTAGAATCTGATGAAAGATCAGATTCACAGAACCCGAATACACCTGCATGCAAATGACCTAATACAAAGATGAAGTACGAAAATGAAAAAGCAGAACTCAGAAGTTGCTCAGAAAGTGAGAGCAAAAATATTAACTGAATTAATGAAATACAAATACAAAGTTCGACCTTATAAAGGTGAACAAACCCTAAAAACTAAAAGCTAGGTTGCGCATTATTAATTAATAACTAATTAATGATGCACCTAAGAGAAAGCATAAGCTAAAAGAGTAATAATAATCTAACACCCCCCCTTAAGCTGAACGTAGGGAGAAAGCAGACCTAGAAAGACTAAGAAAGCAAGAAATGGGTCCCGACAACAAGGCCTGATCAGGTACCCAGTACAAGGAAATCTCTATAAACCGGAGACAAAGGAGAAAACCCAGTGGGAAAAACCCCTCTCCAAAAAGAGATATAAATGCAAGCAAAGAAAAAAGAATGACTTCAAGAGACTCTCTCAAAGCCAGTAGTACAATGCGTGCTG
>MU226856.1:1311437-1329588 GCA_018584345.1 Thuja plicata | reverse complement strand
GTGCGGTGGCGCCCGGGTTGCGCATTTTAATAACCAAGCGCTGCGGTTTTTAAATGATAAAAATCATTTAAAAATTGATTTTTTTTTGAAATTTTTTTGAAGAATGCCTCGATTTTCGAGCCGTACGGCCCTAGTAGGGCAAAATTTTTTCCCTGGGGTCACGGAGGCCAAAAGAGGTCAAGTTTTATGTGATTTCGACTCTCCTGGGCCTTCTGGACGCAATGGCGGAGTCCGATTCTACTCAATCTGCTCCAGACGATCATGCCTCCTCCAAAGTGATAGAAAAACCCCAGAGAAGCTGCAGATAACGCCTTTGAATCATGGCTTCAAAAATCTTTGATCAGGCAGCAATAGGGCGGCTCTGATACCATGTAGAATCTGATGAAAGATCAGATTCACAGAACCCGAATACACCTACATGCAAATGACCTAATACAAAGATGAAGTACGAAAATGAAAAAGCAGAACTCAGAAGTTGCTCAGAAAGTGAGAGAAAAAATATTAACTGAATTAATGAAAGACAAATACAAAGTTTGACCTTATAAAGGTGAACAAACCCTAAAAACTAAAAGCTAGGTTGCGCATTATTAATTAATAACTAATTAATGATGCACCTAAGAGAAATCATAAGATAAAAGAGTAATAATACTCTAACAGTCCTAAGGAGTCATAAGTGGTCCTAGGACCCTAAAAAACTTTTATGATCCTAATATATAGCTCTCTCTCTCTCTCTAATAAAAGGTAAGGTGTCGTAAGGGGTCTTAAGACACTAATGTGTCATAGGATCCCTTACAGCCTTTTAGGACCCTTAAGATGTATGGTAATTTGTCCTAATGAGTCCTAGGACACATTAATGTATACTAGGACCCCTTATGACCCCTTAGGGACCTTTACCACCCCTATGATGTAGGGTAAGGGGTCCTATGGTGTCCTAGGGGATCCTAAGACACATAAAAATGTCCTAGAACCCATTATGACTCCTTAGTACCCTTTAGGACCCCTCTCTCTGCATCTTATGTATTGTATGGGTTTCTAATGGGTCTAGGACACACTACTGTGTCCTAGAACCCCTTAAGTCCCCATAGGAACCCTTACCATACACTAATGTATGGTAGAAGGTTATAAGGTTGTAAGGGGTCTTAAGGGATCCTAGGACACATTAATGTGTTGTGGAACCCCTTATGACCACTTAGTACCCTTTAAGACTTCTAATATGTATGGTAAGGTGATGTAAGGTGTCTTAAGCGGTCATAATGGGTCCTAGGATCCATTATGACCCCTTAGGTGGTGCAGGAGGACCTATGCTATCTCCTAGTTTCAAGTTTTGGTTCTGGCTTGTACTGACCCTAGCCAGGTCAGGAGTGTTTTCTTAGGCCTTAGAAGGTCTTGTGAGGTATTTTCTAGATGGATTTGACTAGGATCAATCCACTCTAGTTTGTTTTGGTTACGTTCTTGTTTAGTGCTTTAGTAAGCCTAAAATTGGGAATTTGGGTCTAAAATCCTATAAGTCTTAGGAAAGATTGGAATTAAGCCTAAAATGTCCTCTATGGTGTTTTTACATAATTTTTTATAGGTTAGAGGTCATAAAAATATGTTAAAGGCATATAGTAAAAGTTGTCAAAATAGTGTCATGACAACATTTGAAACTTTGCAAAGTTGCATTGTCAAGAAATGATTGCCTTTGATCTTTGAGGATGGGTAGTTATTGTAACCACTTATAAACATGGGGAGATCATAAAAAAGATGAGGAGGCCCATTTCCTGAGGTTAGTTGATGTGGAATTAAAATTGTCTGAAGTTTCTCTATTACTATGTTCTTGTGCACTCTTACTAATCTTTGATTGTTAGTGTTCTTAGATGGATTGAATCCCTCATTATTGAGTTTAATTCTTGTAGCTAGGGTAGTTAGAGTGTATTTTTATTTGGTTTGAAATTTCTTAGTGTTCAATAGAGTAGTTTTGTAAATTCTTTTCTTAGTTAGGAGTTTACTAGTTTTGTTAGGATAGTTTTGAGAAAAATGCCTCCCCCATAGAACCAAACCATGTATTTCATCATGACCTTGAGAGATATGGTAGGGGAGCCCATTTATATTGTAAATAGAAATGGAGGAACTCTGAGAAGAAGTTTAGCTAATTTTAATGACATGCCCTAGGCGAGTCTAGTGCATCTGGTTAGGTGCTTGTCAGTCAACTAATGGTACTTGAATGCAGGGATATAATTGGAAGAGTGAAATCAAGAGTGGTTTTGTGAGAATTTAGGTTATAATTATAATTCCTAAGAATCTTAGGCCTTTCCCAATTTATTTGGGTACATTTTCAAGCTGAAGTCACTAGAGTGGACCAGAATAGCCCAATTAGCCCTAGTTGCCCTTAATTCTAGGAATCCACTGTACAAAGACCTTGGAGCCCTAAGACCTAAAAAATCTTTCATGTCTTGGAAAATGGTATTTGAATATCATTTTTTTTTTTGGGATTTTTGGGGAAAATTTTGAATGAAGTGGTGAAAACTAGTCAATTAGGGCTAGAAGGAGTATTAGGCCTAAAAGGAAAGATTTCATAAGGGTCTTGAAATCGTTTGTAAAATTATTGATACCCTATTCTAATGGGATCAAATGAAGTTCAAGAAGTTTTATAAGATTGGATTATATCCCCTACAAACACTTCTAAGGAAAGGAAACAAAAGGGCACTTGGAGTCATCCAAGACGGAGCAAAGAAGAGAAGTAAAACTTGTGGATAGTTACCCCATGTGAAGCAAAATGGATGTCATCTATTAGAGAGGTGTTGAAGAGTTCCTAAACTAGCTAAGTAAGGACTTATAAGATCCTAGAAGAAAGCATAGGGTCTTGGGAAATCTAGGAATAGTTAGGGTCCTAGTAAGCTTGTGCAAGCACACTTGGGATTTTCTATCAGATTGGTATTAGAGCCTACAAGATTAGTATTGTGGTGAATGTTTCAACCTACAAGGTTAGTAGGAGAGTCTACAATGGTGAAAAATGTAGAACTTGAAAATAAAGTGGATAATCATTAAGAAGAGAATAGGTTGCTCAGGGATAGATTGGCCCAATTAGAGCATAAATTAGATCAAGTGGAAGAGATGATTGAGGAAGTGAAGGATAAAGTTGAAGGAAAGAGTAAAGAGATGGCCATAGATGATGAGGCCCCAAACCATACCATATCCTCACTGAATAACCCTTCTTGAAAGCATTAAAATCCTTAAGTGGGAAGGCATTGGAGGGAATATGATGTATTCTAAAATTGACTCATTCATCCATTCTACAAAACACTTCATTATCTCTCTAAAAACTGCATATCTCACCGAGCTTTCTTGATAGACGTCAAATTAGAGGTCCAAAGTCTTTCATTATTCCCATGATAACAATACCAACTTTCTATCATCCTCCATTAACCATTAGTCGACTCATGTTTACTGATTACTCAACCTATATGAGTCTATCAAAATATTACATGCTTCATTATCTCTTCCCATAAATCTCCATCAACGTATTGTAAATTTGCATATTATACTATGTAGGCTATGATGGAACTCTGCCACCTTTCCTCCATTCAAAATGTCATGCTCAAAATCATGATGGTCTTCAGCTCCCATTTTGGGAAAGGTCTTTACAAACATTCGGTTGTTTAATATATAAACCTCTATGTTGGTCGATTTCCTTTTTTGCCACCTTTTCTGCCACCTTCTCCAATACAGCTCTTTATACCATGATGGCCGATGCCTAGCATTCATGTGGTATTAACTCACTCACCACCTTTTCTCTATTCAAAGCCTGAGTCCCACATTGATCAAACATAAAGGATTGATATTTGAATCATTCAGCTTCTCCAAATACTAACAACTCTGCGTATGGTTCTCTCTCTTGGGTCTTCAAAATCTGGCTGAAGACACATTAAATCTTGGATCTATGTGGGTGTAATAATATCCCCACCTTCCTTCGATGTCTCTGCTGACTTCATTTCATTTCAGCATTTAACAAATGGTTTGAGAATCCATTCTTTACGAAATAAGCGGCTACCAGTGTGCCAAAGCGGGATTGTTAATAAGAACTAACACATAAATAGAACTAGACTCTTCAATGGCACTTAATAACAACCCTCAAAGACCCGACACATAAAAAAACATGGATTTCTTTAAAAGGGACTATTAAAACTTTGAACTCGATACAATTGAAAGTTGAATCCTTCCCAAAAAATGAAAATAGGAAACCGAACTACAAACACATCAACATGGAAAAATAGAAAAATAGGAACTCTTACAAATAAAATTTATTACATTTATACTACAATTACATTTGCATGGATCTTTGGTAGAAGCCAGAGAGCCATTTATCTTTTCTCTTAACCTCTTTTCTCTCTGTGCTTCCCTTTTTTTCCTTTTCCATCGGGTTACAAAAACCATAATAAAGACTTCCCAAGAACCTAATAACTTCCACAACTAATTCACATAACTAATTTTTAACTTCCCACTACTCCAATGGACTTAAATGATTGATTTGGAGTTTTTTGGCATATGAAAAAAACTAGTAATGTATCATGGAGTTGACAATAAAGTTGTCAACTTTACAATTATACCTACCTTCTATATCTATGACATTTAGACTACTAAGAATTAACTGAGTCTCACACCCAATTACATTAATAGGGCACCAAAAGGCTTAATATTACAATAACCATATATGTCCATGTATATTCCAGGATCTTCAAGATGTTTCCAGTGTTGTGATGCCCCTACATACGAATCCCAATCGTTAGTGGCAAAATGGAACCAGAAGTTGTCCTAGACAAGATTGAAGGACTTGAAAACCATTTTGAGTGTTATGGGATAATAGAAGCCCAAAAGGTAAAAGTGGAAAAATCAAGGCTTAGAGGGTCTGCACTCACTTGGTGGAAATTCATCCAAGATGAGAGGGAGAAAGAAGGAAAGAAACCCGTAGTGGCTTGGAAAGCTATGGTAGCTAAAATCAGAGAGGCATATGTGCTAGAAGATTATGAAATTTAGTTGCATAAGGAAAGACAAATTTTAAGACAAAAATAATTGGATGTCAACTCTTACACTAAGGAGTTTAAAATTTTTTGCGTGAGGTAAAGAGTTGCAGAAGATGAAAGTGTGAAGGTATCCAGATACCTGAATGGTTTAAGGTGGACTATTCAAGATAAATTGAGTCTATTGACCCCTACCACAGTTCAAAGGTGTCACCAACTTGCAGCTAAGGTGGAATAAAAATTGAAAAATAAAAAAGAGTCAAGAAATACTAGAGGTATAGGAAGAGGAAGAGGAAGAGGAAGAGGAAGAGGAAGAGATAGCATAGGCTAACAAGGTGGATATGGTGGTAGAAGTTCAAAACCAAAGACTCAAGGAGAGACTAAATTGACTAAACAAAAAGAGGGAAGCTCAAACAAAGGAGGCTTCAATAGAGGAAGAGGCTCTAATAGTAATTGGAGAGGAAGAAACAATATCCAAGTAAGAGGTTCCTACTTTTCAATAATGAAGTGCTATCATTGCAACCAAATGGGACACCCTGCCTATAGGTGTCCAGAGAAAGGCTCTACTTCCCAAGGGGGTTACAAGAGAGTCAATTTTGTTCAAGAAGAATCTAGTGGTGGTAAAAAACACCTTGAAGTACCCTTAGATTCAAAAGATGGAGAAAATGTAATGATAAGGAGGACACTGATTAAAGAACCAGTGTGAGAAGAACCAAGCCAGAGAAGATCATTGTTTAGAATGAAATACAAAATGATGGGTAAAGTGTGTAAAATCATCATAAACTTAGGGTCATATAACAATATTATGATAGAGGAGGCAATTAGCAAGCTGAAAATGAAGAGGATTCCACATAGTAATCCATACAAGGTTACTTGGTTGAACAAAGGACAACATGTCCTTGTGAATGAACAAGCATGGGTGGACTTATCTATTGGAAGGTACAAAGATAAGGTACTGTGTGACGTCCTACCTATGGATGCATGTCACTTCTTACAAGGAAGGCCATGGAAATTTGACAAACAAGTCATGCATGATGGAGCCAAGAATGCATATTATTTCAAGAAAGATGGTGTGACTTTCAAAATCAGGTCACTTCTAGAAGGAGAAGTGAAGCCCACATACCCTAATGTTCTCTTAGTGAAAAATAGTTCTTAGAAGCTCTAAAAGAAGGAGAGGGAGTAGGATATTCTTTTGGTTTGAAGCCAAATGAAGAAGATGCAGAGAAGACAGTAAAGAAAACAAAGATTCCTATAGAAGTGCAAGAATTTCTAAAAGAGTACAAAGACATTGTAAGTGAAGAGAAACTAGCTACCCGACCCCGTAAGAGAGCTATTAGCCACAAAATCAACTTCATTACCAGAGCTACCCTACTTAATAAAGCTTCTTATAAGATTACCCCTCAACAAAATGAGGAAATTTCCAAGAAAATCCAAGAACTCCTAAACCAAGTCCTCATTAGAAAAAGTATAAGCCCATGTGTTGTTCCCACTATCCTAGCACTTAAAAAGGGAGAAACTTGGAGGTTATGCACTGATTCTAGAGCCATAAATATAATCACCAATAGGTATAGATTCCCTATCCCAAGGATAGAAGACCTAATGGACTATTTAGGAGGGGAAATCTACTTTACTAAGATTGACCTAAAGAGTGGTTATCATCAAATAAGGGTCAAGGAGGGATATGAATGGAAGACTTCCTTCAAAACCATAGAAGGTTTATATGAATGGCTTGTAATTCCATTTGGCTATCAAATGCACCATCCAAATTCATGAGGCCTATGAACAAAGTTATTAAAGACTACATTGGTAAGCTTATTGTAGTATATTTGGATGATATCCTAATCTTTAGTAAGACTAAAGAAGAACATTTAAGGCATTTGCAAATTATGTTTAAGAGACTGCATGAATAAAAAATAATGATCAATCTAGATAAATGTGAGTTCTTCAAGCAGGAGCTAGTGTATCTTGGTTTTGTGGTGTCTCAAGGGAATATTAAGATGGATCCAAGAAAACTAGAAGCCATGATCAACTGGCCTACCCCCAAAACTGCAACAAAGGTGAGAATCTTTAATAGATTAGCTGAACACTATAGGAAATTCATCAAGAAGTTTAGTGCTATTTGTCCTCCCATGTGGGATACCATAAAAGGTGGGATGAGAATCAATTTTGTTTGAAATGAAAAAGATAGCCAGGGATTTGAATTGTTGAAGAAACATATTGCCACTCAACCTATCCTAACTCTCCCAAGTTTTGAGAGACTCTTCACAGTTGAGTGTGATGCTAGAAATGTTACTATAGGGGTTGTCTTGAGAAAAGAAGGAAGGCCAAAGGCTTTTCACAGTGAGAATCTTAGTGATGCAAAGAGGAAGTAATATTCCTATTATCTAGAGATGTTTTCTATAGCCCAAGCACTAAGGAAATGGAGGCACTATTTGCTTCCTAAAGAATTTGTGGTGTATTCAGACAACCAAGCACTTAGTTTTTTGAACTCCCAAGACAAGCTCAGTCACAAACACATGAAATATGTGGAGTACTTGTCGGATTACACATTAAACATCAAGCATAAGAAGGGAATAGAGAATAAAGTAGTTGATGCACTTAGTAGGAGAATTTTGACAGTACAAGAAGTGCAATTGTAGAACATAGGCATTGAAAGTTTTAAGGACGTATATGCAGAGGATGAAGACTTTACAGAGATATATAAGGTATGTAAAGAACATAAGAATCATTTCCATGGTGATTTTTATGAATATACAGTGCAAAGTGACTTTTTGTTTAAGGGAAGTCATTTATGTCTCCCTAGGGGATCAATTAGGGAAAATATGATTCAATAAAATCATAATGGGGCACTTAGTGGTCACTTTGGAGTCAATAAGACTCAAGAGTTAGTGCAAAGGTTTTATTTTTGGCCAAGAATGAGTCTAGATATCATAAAGTATGTGGAGTGTTGTGTAGTTTGTCAGAAATCCAAGGGCACATCCTCCAATGTAGGCCTTTATCAACCTCTCCCAATTCTAAGTAGACCTTGGGAATGCTTGAGAATGGACTTTATGGTAGGATTTCCAAGGATAAAACAAGGATTTGACAATATATATGTCATAGTAGACAGATTTAGCAAAATGGCACATTTTTTCCTTTGCAAGACTGTCCATGATGCTTTTCACATTACACATTTTCTTCAAGGAGGTAGTGAGAATATATGGGTTACCCTTGAGCATAGTCTTAGACAAAGACTCCAAATTCATGAGTCACTTTTGGAGGAAACTATGGAAAAAATTGGGAACCAATCTTTCCTTTGGGTGTGCATATCACCCTCATATAGTTGGCTAAAATGACATGGTGAATAGGATTCTAGGGAATATACTGAGGTGTATCACTAAGGAATATGGTCAAGCTTGGAACCAACTTTTGGGGCAGGCAGAATACGCTTTCAATGATACAATCAATAGAATAACTGGAAGGACTCCATTTGAGATAGTTTATGGGTTACATCCTAGAGGGATATTTGAACTTAGAGAGTTAAATGATGGAGCCAAAGGGAGTGGCTATTCTTCATACTTTTTACACTCCATGAAATAATTACATGACTCAGTGAGAAATACATTGACAGAGAAGACTGCTCAGATAAAGCAGAAGCTAGATGAAAGAAAGAAATATGTACAATTCAAAGTGGGGGATCTTGTAATGGTCCATTTGAACAAGGAAAGGTTGCATAAGGGAGTACCAAACAAGCTATAGATTAGGAGATTAGGACCTATTCTAGAAAAATATGGTAACAATGCTTACAAAGTTGAACTCCCTCGGGATATTGGATTGTCTCTAGTCTTCAATGTTGCTGATCTAGTTCTTTACAAGGGGCCTACTCCTGATCCTAGTTAGACTCTTACTAAATTAATAAAAGAAGTCAAGGACCTACAATTAACACCTACACCATCCAAGAAAGAAGAAAAGGTACTTGATTCAAGGGTATACAAACAGACAAGACAAAAGACCTACAAGGAGAATCTGGTGAAGTGAAATGACCAAGGAGATGAAGAGGCTACTTGGATCAAAGAAACAAAGTTTGAGAAGTTGGTGATTGAATCCAACTTTCTCAATCTAAAGGTGGATTGAAATCATTTTGTTTTTGGAGAATGGTGCACGAGCACCTAGGCTATCTCCTAGTTTCAAGTTTTGGTTGTGGCTTTTACTGACCGTAGCTAGGCCAGGAGTTTTTTCCTAGGCCTTATAAGGTATTTTGAGTTAGTTTCTAGATGGATTTGACTAAGATCAATTGACTCTAGTTTGTTTTGGTTATGTTAGTTTTTAGTTCTTTAGTAAGCCTAAAATTGGGATTTTGGGTCAAAAATCCTATAAGTCTTAGGAAAGCTTTACATAAGGAGCAAACAAGAGAAGTAAAACTTATGGATAGTTACCCCTAGTGAATCACAATGGATGTCATCTCTTAGAGAGGTGTTGAAGAGGTCCTAAAATAGCTAATTAAGGACTTGGAAGATCCTAATAGAAATCATAGGGTTTTGGGAAATCTAGGAACAATTAGGGTCCTAGTAAGCTTGTGCAAGCACACTTGAGAGTTTCTATCATTAGGACTCTTTGGGACCCATCTCTCTACATCTAGTGGGTCATAAGTGTTGTTAAGGGGTCCTAGGACACATTAATATGTCCTAGGACCCCTTAGACACCTTATTACCCCTTACCATACACTAAAAAATGCTAATGGGTCCTAGAAGGGGTCATAAGGGGTCTTAATGGGTCCTATGACACATTCAGGTGTCTTTGGATACTTTTTGACCCCTTACAACCCTTTATGACCTCTAATTGTTAGGATTGGATAATACTAAGAGGAGGGGTGAATTAATATTACTATACTTTATTAAATTCTTCAACCAATTAAACATTAACCATAAGCTTGCAAAAATGAAAAGAACATAAGCAAATAAGATAGAATGTATGACACCATTATTTGTTGTTGAGGAAACCTTGGCCAAAGGAAAACCCCAGTGGGGATGATACCCACAAGCATACACTAAATTATAGTGTCCTTTTTAGGAGACCTAGCCCTATTAGGAGCATGAATATTACATAGTACATTTCCTTGTTAAATGAACTACAACCCTATTAAAGGTTCACAACACCCTGTTAGGGGCCAACTAAGAATATAGCTCTACAATAAAATTATGTTCCAAAATGTTCTTAGTAAAGAACAATAACAAGCATCTCTAATGCTTAGATAGTTAATGTTTATATCTCAACAATGATCTATGTCATCCTCTACTCTTATAATCACATCTATATCATCTCATCAATCCATATCACTCTCTTTACTTCCACAAAAATATCTTACGTATATACCTTTCTCTTTCACCAAGTTGGCTCTCAATGCAAATATTATATAGTCACCTCTCAATAAAAAATAAATTTAATAAAGTAAATATTAAATGCATAGTTTGTGCTCCTACATAGTCAAATTATAGGTTATCATGAAGCATAATCCAACTCCGATTACTAGGAGTCCATGTCATACTCCCTTAATCATCGCTACTATCCAACTACTCTATATCACTATTTTGTTGCAGTTTGTCTGTCTTCAATTCTCTCTAAATCACTATAAACATTACCAAAACAAAATTGATCTTAGGTGGAGATCACACATACCCCATACTATCTTCCTCTAAGATCTCATGTCATAACTCATCGATCTCAATCTTCGATACCCAAAATACTTTTGTAACTCTGCTTTTGTACTTAGTTGATTTGTGAGTTAGAAAAACTTGACTTTATAGGAATCAATCTATAAACCAGATGTGTTTTCATAAATTACAACCAAAAATTCAATCACTTTACCCAAAATTGATCACTTGACAACAATCTCTCCCTTTGGCATTGATGGCAACACTTGACAAAAAAATGACTAAGTGTTCCAATAAATAAAAAATGACTCCTCTATTTTATTTCCTTCCTTATTAATTCCTTCTTATCTCTTCTCCCATTCATTCTTATCTCTTCTCCCATTCATTTTTATTCTCTTCTCCCCCTTTGACAATAATGACAAAGGTACATACAAAATAATAGGATTAGTGCTTGCTCACCAGTTTCTGAATATCTTGAAAGGAATCTTCCAAGATATTCACTTTTGTACTCCATGTTTTAAACAATGTTTGACTAACATGAATTAGTCCATTCAATTCAAATGATGTGGTCTATGCTTATTTCACTTTGTAGGCATATAATTAGTCAATGAATCTATAAATTTCTCTAATTCTGATAGATGTATCTCAAATATGGATAGCTTAGGAGTGATTAAACTCTTTAGAAAATTAAATCTTATTAATACTCTCACTTTCTCAACATCCAATACACTGAGTTTTGCTAAAATTATTGTTACTTCCTTGTCTAATTCCTTTATATATTGTGAAGAGGTTTCACAACTGTCCATCATATTGTTCAGAGTTTCCCTCTCCTTGGCAATAATGTTTTCAATGTTCTGAACATGCCTAATAGGACTCATATAGTAACTAAACAACTTCCTTCTATATGAAATGGAACTCTTTGCATTTGTCAAACAAGTTTTTAGAATTCCTAAGTCCCATGCAATAGACTTGCAAACTTCAAAAAGTTTCTTCTTCAAATAGTTCTTTTCCACCTTCTCTTCTACAATATTTATCAAATTATCATAATATTCATCAAATTCATCAAGTGTTATCTTTAGATTTTCAATGTCATCTCTATGTTGTAAAACAATAGGTACTGGAAGCAATTTCTTCACAGTATTAATTGCCCTGGTAATTACTTTAGCCTTTTTATCACCTTTCTATTCTGATCTTTCTTTGGCTTTACTTAGTGTAGTAAAAGATAATTTTACTAGCTCATCTTCATCCATGTAGTCAACATTAACTTTTGCTATTTTATCTTTTATTACCAACAATGAGATGGAGGATGTGTTTGCCTCTTTCTGTTCATCATCTTTTTGTTCTTCCTTCTTCTCTTCTACTTCTTTCTACTCTTCCTTCTTCTCTTCTTCCTTTGTCTTCTCTTCTTCCTCTTTCTTCTCTTCTTCATCTGCAATAGTGTTGTCCACATTCCCTGCAAATGGGTCATTTTCATCATGTGATGTATCAAGTGTCATAGGCACACCTAAAACATAGAAATTTGGTTATGAATCAGATTCACTCTTCTCAACATTTTCCTTAGATGTCTTTGAACTTTCTCCCATTCCTAATGGCATAGGAAAAGTGGTTATAGGAGGTGGAGGCTTATCAGGAGTAGTGTTCATCAATATTTTCTCAAGTGCCTTCTGAGTTTCCTCAGTGACTTCATCATATTTTCTTTCCATGATTTTTAATAGTCTTGCCTTAGTCCTCAACAAAGGTTTGAATTCCTTGAATATTCTCTTTCTTTCTTGTAAAGATATCACAGGCAACATGTTGTCAATTTCCTAATTTCTCATTCTTTCATCTTCAATTTGAGCTAACTATTTCCTTGTCTCTAGTCTCCCATATAATTCTTTAGGTATGTTGCCCTCAATTTCCAATAGAGTCTTTCTAAAAACAAGTAGGTGATTAACTACAACATCTTTAATTTTCTGTTTGTTAGTCTCATCATACCTGTCATAGTATTTGTCAATTGAAACTAGCTTCCCTTGTTCTATAGCTCTCTTCTCTATCATTTTCAAGTCAGGATTCCATACTTGATTAATCTTCTTAGGTTTCTTCTCTTCTCTCACTGTGCTTGGTTCCATAGATGATTTTTTCTTGCTAGATCTAGTATTTAATCTAAGAGTACTTTTTTCAATTAGTGATGTCTTCTATGATGGATGAGGTGGAATGTCTACCATTAGTACTTTAGGAGTGGGAAGGGCAGTAGTACTAGCACATACCAAACTAGAAGATCATTCTTACATCTTCCTTTTTACTTCTTTCTACTCTTCTTCTATCAATCCTACCTTAACACCACAATCATGTATAATGTTATCAATTTTCCTTTTACTCAGACCTTTGGTCTATTCTTCTCTTACCTTAGCTGATTTATCCTCATATGTACCCCATCTTTCTTTTGATGTGTCAATCTCAAATGCAACAACATGTTCAACTTGCATGGTCAATACCTCTGAACTTACTTCATATCCCATTGGATAACATCATCTCTTCCTAGGAGTGACTACCTCAAAGCATACACAATTAGTTTCAACCATGAAACAAATATTGTATCCTTGTATTTTTCAACAATGTCTTCATGTAATATGTATCTAGTTTTCATTTGCCTCTGAAGGATCTTAATCATACCAAATAATTCCCCATCAACCCATGTTCTGTTATGTCTTTTGTAGCTCTATGAGATCTGAATACCATTAGGTATCCCTTTTCTCCAACAAGTAGGGTGCATGCCAGGAAATTTGTGTTCAATGTGTATAAACATATGCATCAATAGTGAGCCAAATCTGAAGGTCTTCGATTTGTCTTTCTTTATCAGTTTAACATTCTCTAGAAATTGTTGTGTCAATACTTCACATAGGTTATATTTCACATCTTATTTCACCATTCTCCATGCCATCATAATGACTCCTACAGATACTAAATTAGGTCCACTGCTGTAGTAGAATTTGTAGTCAAGTATCATAGAGATTAATCTCACATCTTGCTAAAAGATGTCATTTACTATCATCACTCGCATGTCCCATTTTGAGTGAGTTAGGGTTTTGACTTCTTTCTTCACATGTTTTTCTACAACAGTAATGGTGCCAGCATTGTCCAGCCCAGTAATCTCATGAATTAAGTCAATATAGATCTTCATAGGTTGTTCACCTATCCAAATGAATTGATCATGAACTCTACTCAACAGTGTCTTGATCCATTCTATTTCATCAAATTCATACAAGTCTAGAATTTTCATTATGCTCAACTAATCAATGTGTTTGTATTCATCTCTCATAATTCCTTTCTTAGTCATATACTCCATATCAGTGGAAATCTCATTAGTACCAAGTATATCATACTTAAAATGAATGTAAGCCCTAATATCTTCTATGTGTAATATGCCATAAGGGGTTTGATAAAATGCTCCTTCAGGATCTTCTTCATAGGACTTGAACAGATGTGTCTTGAATTTATACCTAGGTTGATCTACAACATTGTAAATAATAGGTGCATCCATAGCTAGATTATGTAAATACCTCAATTTTGCTGAATTCCAAGTTTTTGCTTCAATCGATCACATACAGTAATTATAGAATAGATTGAGTTCCTTCGCTCTCTGATCTCCTTAGGTCTCTCTTGTCAAATGGTAAGGAAATGGATCATAGTATGGTTCTTTATACAATTTTTAAGTTAGAAGGGTTTATTTTACTCAATACTATCCAGTCGGTTGTAAATCTTGCGATCACAATAAATGCATTGACTGATGTTGCGCTCTTAGATGTATACTGCATTATGTCAGCCATGTTCATACCTTAGCTCACTTGAGCTCAATCCAAAATATTTGGGGTTGGATATATTCTAATTTCTCTAAACAATGCTCCCCCTAAGGCCATGATCGACCAATGAGGTTGATTCTTCTTTCCTTCCATCAAGCAAAGATCCAGTAGCATCTATTGTCTCTCCCTGAACTAGTGCCTCATTGGTTTCTTTGATCTTCCAAATTTTACCACTTCTGTTGTCTTCTGCTTTCTTGAAACAACAGTCAAAATCATTCTTCAAATTTGCAACACTCTTCCCAATATCACTTCCACTCTTCTGTGAATTCATAGGAGGTGGTACTCTTCTGTGATTTACTCCCTTATACCTGCAAAAATTCACTATATGTCCAGGATTATTGCATTTTTAACATATAGGAGGTCTTCTTTCCTGATTTTGTTGCAGCTCAAAATACTTTGCAATGTGTCCAAGACTATGGTATTTATAGCATGTAGGTTCTCTTCCATTGTCTTGTTTATATCCATGTTGATTAGATTTCCTGCATTCTACTTTCTTGTGCCCATATCCATTTTAATTAAAACAATAACCATAAATTTTTTTAAAAGGGGCATTACCTCTACAGTCTCTCTTCATGTGTCCAACTTTCCTACAACCAAAGCATCGACCTTTGAAGGGTATGATCTACTCTCTAGGTTCTTCAATAGGAGGTTTCTCAACATCAATGTTCTCATTAGATTTCTCTTCTTGATTCTTTTAGAATTCAACTTCATTTAAGCCATTACCAGTCATATCATGTTTAGGTTTCTGTCTGTCTCTTTGTTCATCGATCAAATCACTGGTGGTGTGAAGTTTCTCAATGTATTTCTTTGCTTCAACAAGTTCACCTTTTATGATCTGATTGTATTTCTCCAGTTCTAGATACTTTTTCTTGTACTTGTCAGCCTCATTCTTCATTTGATCTAATGCACTATTTAGAGATTCTTCAACTTTCTTCTTAGCATCCTTCTGTATCTGAATTTCTTTAGTCATATCCTCATTCTCAAGTTTCAGGGTTTCATTTTCTTCTTTAATTTTCTTTATCTGATCTAAATTATCTTCATCTGAATCCTATTTTATCTAAACCATAAGATCTTGTCTTTGACTTCTGGAAAGTTCATGTTGTTCCTTGAGTTTCTTAATAAATTTCTCATCTCTTCGAATGTTGAATCTCAATTCTCTATTCTCTTCTTTTGCTTTGTCAAGGTCTTCAAGTGCAGCATTAAAGTTCTCTTGCAAACTATCCAAATCCATTTTGATCTCCCTTAAGCTGTTAGACTTTCTTTCCAAGGGCCAAAAGCTCTGATACCAATTTTTAGGATTAAATAATACTGAGAGGGGGGGTGAATCAGTATTACTATACTTTATTAAATTCTTCAACCAATTAAACATTAACCATAAGCTTGCAGAAATGAAAAGAACATAAGAAAATAACATAGAAATCATAACACCATTATTGTTGTCAAGGAAACCCTGGCCAGGAGAAAACTGTTAGAATACTTCAGAGATAACTGAGAGGGGGGGGGTGAATCAGTTATCTGCAACTTTAAATATTTTGTACTTATTAATCTAGATTGATACAAAGTAAGTATACATTCAGATTTACACAACACATCAATTTGGTTATGGGGAAACCAAATGGTAAAAAACCCGGTGGGAATTAGTACCCACAAAGAACTATACTGTTTATAGTAATCCCTGTTAAAAGATTCTTCAACCCTGTTAGGAGTTGTACATACAATGCAGTAGTATAGTTGACCTGGTTAAGGGTCGGACCCTATTAGGAGTCTTTTACATGTAACCCTATTAGGGATGGAGGACTCATTGTCTAAGGACTCACTGGCCAAGTGGTGAAGGCTGCAACCTTCTAGTTATTTGATACACACTGTATCAACAAGATGAACTGTTATTTGTGACACTACTTGTCTGATCAGTTCCTTTTATATGCCGATGCTTTAACCTCTTGTAAAGAAATATAAAAATCTAATCTATATTCTGAATGCTTCAAAATAAACATCTATATTATCAACATATGATAAATATAGCTCTGTTGCATCAACACTCTACTCTGCTTTTCAATCTCTGGCTTTCACAACTCTTCTTATCACAAATGACCTTCTATAAGTACATACTCCAAGTATGAGATCATGGGACCTATTAGAAAACTCTTCATAATATCTTTGTTGGCTCTACTAAGCACGCAAGCATAATTACAACCGCGCAAGTCAATGCTGAATAGACGCGTTGCTTCACTAAGTCGGCTTCACCAATTTGACCATAACATTATAATCTTCTTGAAACACGATTAGAGCATTTAGATTAATATCAAAAACTCATAACTAATCATGAATATACACACGCATATACAAAAGATACGTTCAACTCAATTAACACATTGCATACGTCAGCCTTAAACCGTTAATCCTCCAGAACTGTAACCATCAATAACAGAATTACATATATTTACTGAAATATCATATCTGAGTCTGCGTGTATGAACATAGCATAGTAAACATGTCAAAAAAATGTATCTATCCATGCTGGTCTTCATGTCATCATATGGATAAGTACATAAAAAATTATTATTGTGTATTATATGTTGTCATCAATGACAAACATACAATCATTCAACTATTTAGAATTAAATCTCAAACAAAAACTCTGGTGGGAATGATACCCACAAGCATGCACTAAATTATAGTGTCCCTTTTAGCAGACCTAGCCTTGTTAGGAGTTGAGTATTACATTTCCTTGTTAAAGGTTCACAATACCCTGTTAGGGGCCAACTGAGCATACAGCTCTACAATTAAATTCTTTTACAAAATGTTCTCAGTAAAGAAAAATAACAAGCATCTCTAATGCTTAGATAGTTCCTATTTATAGCTCATTAATGATCTTTGTCATCCTCTTCTCTGATATTCACATCTATATCATCTCATCAATCCATATTACTTTCTTTACTTCCACAAAAAGATCTTACATATATATATATATCTTTCTTTTTCACCAAGTAGACTCTCAATGCAAATATTATATAGTTGGATCTCAATACAAAATATATTTACTAAACTAAATATTAAATGCATAGTCATTGCTCTTACATAGTCAAAGTCTAGGTTATCATCAACCATAATCCAACTCTGATTTCTAGGAGTCCACATTGGTGCCGGAGCACCTATGCTATCCTCTAGGCCCTAGTCAGTTTTGGCTTGTAACTGACCTTAGACAATTTAGTGTGTGTTTTCTTAAGACCTTATAAGGTCTTTATGTTGTGTGGGACTAGATGGACTAGTGGTTAGTGCTAATTTCATCGTAGTCTTTAGTTTTTTTTTAGTTCCTTAGTTTGGTCTTGTAGACATCCAAAATCATCCTTATATTAATTTAATTAATATTCCCATAACATTATAGTTAATTTTAATTAATTATATTTGTTACATTCTTCTATCTATTTAATTAAATTTATTTAATTAAACATGATTCATTCTCCTTAGTATTTAAATTTAATTTAAATACTACCCCTTTTAATGTATTAAATTTTATTTAATACATTATCCCTCATTAATCCCCTTTAAATAAATTTTTAATTTATTTATTCCTTCACATGATCTAAATTCTACTAAACCACAATTAATCTAAATCTAATTTGGATTAAGCTAATTTGAACCTAGATCCTACCCTATCTCACATCACTCTCACCAAATAAACCTA
>MU226856.1:1279596-1311420 GCA_018584345.1 Thuja plicata | reverse complement strand
GTTAATTAAGCTAATTTCTTGATTCCTACAACAATTAGTCCTAATTATTTGCTCACACATGTGTGAGCAAATTTCCAAAAATTGACTTTTTCAAATAATCCTTATTTGGTGCCAACAAGGTTTCTTACACCTATGATGACACCTTCTTACACTTTCTAAACGTGTTTCATTGGGCTAAAACTCTTACACCCTCCTACACCTTCTTACAAGATCCTTTACATGTGTACTTTAAGTACACTTTGACCCATCACATCCAAAGTTGCTCACACATGTGTGAGCAAAGTGGGCCTCTTGCATGGCTTATGTGTCCCTCATGTCGCACCTATGTGGATGCCACATGATCTCCACCCCATCCAAGCCCTCTCTCTCCTCCAAAAACTCTATAAATAGAGGCCTTTCTCAAGAGCAAATCATCTCTCATTTGTGCATTGTTATCATGCTAATTTAGTGCTAGAATTTTAAGAGTGTTTTTCATGTTCATGCTTTAGATAATCTAGAAATCACATCTTAGGCATGCAACTTTTTAAAAATGTTGCATGCAACTCGAAAACATTGGATTCCCACCATTATAGGAGTGGGAAATGAATGTTAGTAGCCTAAAATGGTGGAGGAAGCATCTTTAGACACTCTATGGCTTGTTTCCCGAGTTAAAGTGAAGGTATGCAAGTTTTGTGAAGCAATAGAGCAAGTGTTTTTGAAAATAGAGTACAGTTAGTGCATTTGCAAGTTCTTTGTGTTTTAATGGATTGAATTAACTGATCTAAGTGTTGATTCATGTGGTAGAGACATATCTAAGATTTTTTCATTCAGAGTACAAATAGATTATAATTTATTTGATAGGTGTAGGAAATTGTTTACTATTTAGGTAGTCTGCTGGTTCAGTTTAGGTAGATTTTGGTTTTATGGCTCCCCCATGAAATTCAACTATGGAGAATGCTTAAGGTTGAATGAATGTGTTAGGGGAGCCTCTATAAAGTGTACATGTGTAGGTAGGAGGTCAGAAGAGTCAATTTGAAATTTTTTAAAGGCATTCCCTAGGCGAGCTAGGACAGTCTGGTTAGGTGTATGGCAGGTGAAAACAAGAATGTAGAGACAAGGGTGTGCATGGGAGTACTGAACCAAGAGTGGTCTCAGTTTCTTTAGGTTCTCATAGATCCCTAGCATCAATTTCAGAACTCACCTAATCCATTTGGATTGATTTTTGCATAGAAATAAGACAAGTGCTTGGGAGGAGCCAAAATAGGCCTAATAACACTACATTTTAGGATGGAGTTGTACGAAGGACTTGGGGACCTTAGACCTTAAAAATATTTTAGGTTTCCCAAAAAGGTATCTAGAGCCTTGATTTTTTTGGAGTTGTGTGGAATTTTTAATAGTAAATCCATAAAACCTCATTGGATAGGGCTAATTTGTGTTTTAGGCCTAATAGGACCATTTGGGTGCAATTTTGGAACTCGACTAAGTTGGGATTGAAGACCTGTGAAATATGGATTGTATGGATGCACAATGAACATAAAAAGAGTGTACAAGGTCCTTGTGACATGTTTGGAGTTGGTATGAAGGATTTGGGGATAGAATTCTTCTAAACCAATGTGAAGCAATGTGAGACAAAACTAATGGTGGATGTCCTTCAAGGTGAAACAGAATAGTTGTAACTCTTAGAGAAGAGTTAGGAGGAGTCTTAGGATTAGTTCCTCAAGGCTAGTGTGGTCCTAAAAGAGAAATTGGGATCCTAAGTGGACTAGGACAATCTAGGTCATGTCTTGAAGTATTGTGTGAGCACACCTTGGTGTTACTTCTATCAGAGTGGTATCAGAGCTTCTTTTGATCAGGCTTGTGGTTAATGTTACAATCAAAGGAATCCATTGGAGAGTCAAAAATGATGACTAATTTTGAATTAGAAAAGAAGATAGATGAAAAAGACGAGAATAGAATACTCTGAGATAGGTTGGCTCAATTGGAGCAAAAAGTGGATGAAGTTGATGTGAAAGAAAATGAAGTGAAGGACAAAATGGAAGGGAAAGGCAAAGAGATTGACATTGAAGATGAAGTCCCTAAATCTGACTTTGTCCTTGACCAAGAATGATTCCTGAAAGCCCTAAAGGCTATGAGTGGAAAATCATTGGAGGGAGTTCCCATTTTCATTGGAAAAATGGAACCATAGGTAGTCCTTGATTGGATAAAGGGACTAGAAAACCATTTTGAGTGTGATGGAATCATAGAGGCTCAAAAGGCGAAGGTTGCAAAGGCAAGATTAAGAGGGTCTTCTCTCACTTGGTGGAAATTCATCCAAGATGAGAGAGAGAGAAGGAAGGGAAAAGGCCCATTGCTTCATGGAAGGCTATGGTAGAAAGAGTTAGAGATGCTTACATCCCTAAGGATTACGAAATCCAGTTGCACAAAAGAAGAAAAGGTCTAAGACAAAAGGATCTAGATGTCAACTCATACACTGAAGAATTTTAGAGACTGTATGAGGTCAAGAGTAGAAAAGGATGAGAAAGTGAAGGTAGAAAGGTACCTTAATGGACTTAAATGGACCATTCAAGATGAGATGAGTCTTTTGACTCTAGAAATAGTTCAGAAATGCCACCAATTTTCTATCATGGTGGAAGACAAGTTGAAGATGAAACAAGATTCAAGTACTTCAAGAGGAAGGGGTAGAGGAAGAGACACTAGAGGACAAACAGGTGGTTATGGTGGAAGAAACTCTGAATCTAAAGGTCAAGCAGAGACTAAGCTCACTGAACAACATGAAGGAAACTTCAATAGAGGGAGTTCAAGTAGAGGAAGGAACTCTAACAATAGGGGAAGAGGTAGTAGCCAAGGAAGAGGCAACTATTTTTCCAATATGAAGTTCTATCACTATAATCAATTAGGACATTCAGCATATAGGTGTCCAGAGAAGGGAAGTACCTCTCAAGAAGGTGAAAAAAGTGTGAACTATGTTCATGAAGAGATAAGTAAAAACAAGAACCCTAAAGTTCCATTAGAATTAGAGGAGGGAGAGAATCTCATGATGAGAAGAACTCTAATCAAAGAGCTAGTGAAGGAAGAACTCAGTCAAAGGAGATCACTGTTCAGATTAAAGTGTAAGATGGTGGTAAAAGTGTGTAGAGTCATCATAGACTCAAGTTCAACCAACAAAATAGTGTCAGAGGAGGCAGTCAATAATTTTAAAATGACAAGGATACCCCACACCAGTCCCTATAAGGTCACTTGGCTAAACAAAGGACATCATGTCCTAGTTAATGAGCAAGCTTGGGTAGAATTCTCAATTGGGAGATATAAGGATAAATTTTTATGTGATGTCTTACCTATAGATGCATGTCACTTGCTCCTAGGTAGACCATGGAAATTTGATAGAAATTCCATGCATGATGGAGTGAAAAATTCATACTCTTTCAAGAAATACAATGTGAAATACAAAATCCAGTCACTGTTGGAGGATGAAAAATTGAAGACAACTCGTCCCAATGTTCTAATGGTGAATGAAAAAGTGTTCTTAGAGACTTTAGATGAAGGAGAAGGAGTTGGATTTATACTGGTGTTAAAGCCAAAGGAAGTTGTAGATAAAACAAAGAAGAGGATAGAGATACCAAAAGAAGTCCAAGAAATGTTAGAGAAGTAAGAAGGAATAGTGAGTGATGGAAAACCATCAACCCTATCCCCTAAGAGGTTTGTAAGCCATTAGATAGACCTAATAGCAAGAACTAACCTACCCAATAAGGAAGCCCAAAAAATGACTCCTCAATAGAATGAGGAAATTGCTAGACAAATCCAAGAGCTCCTAGAACATGGCCTTATAAGAAAGAGTATGAGCCCATGTGTTGTGCCCAAAGTCCTAGCACCCAAAAAGGGAGGAACTTGGAGGTTATGTATAGACTCCAGAGTAATCAATAGGATCACCATTACATATAGGTTCACTATCCCTAGGATAGAAGACCTAATGGACTATCTAGAAGGAGAAAGGTACTTTACAAAGATAGACCTAAAGAGTGGCTATTATCAAATTAGGGTAAATGAAGGGGATGAGGGGAAAATAGCCTTCAATACTATAAAAGGAATGTATGAGTGGCTTGTTATGCCATTTGAGTTGTCAAATGCCCCATCAACATTCATGAGGTTGATGAATGAGGTCCTTAAAGATTACAATGGAAAGTTTGTAGTTGTCTACTTAGATGATATAATCATCTATAGTAAGACAAGGGAAGAGAACCTCAAACACCTTGAACGGGTTTTTAAGAAGCTGAAAGAGGAGAAGTTGATGATCAACTTGGAAAAGTGTGAATACATCAAACAAGAACTGGTGCACCTTGGTTTTGTGCTATCTTAGGGTAACTTAAAAATGGATCCTAGAAAATTGGAGGCTATCATAAACTTGCCTACTCCAAGAAAAATCAATGAGGTAAGAATTTTTCATGGCCTAGCACAGTACTATAGAAATTTTATCAAACAATTTAGTTAAATTTGTGCTCCCATGTTGGACACTATTAAAGGAGGCATGAAGAATAAGTTTGCATGGAATGAACAAGCTAACCATGGTTTTGAGCTACTGAAAAAGAAGATTACAACCCAACCCATTTTGGTTTTACCAATCTTTGAAAATTTATTTATAGTGGAGTGTGACGCCAGGAATGTAGCCATTGGTGCAGTCTTGAGCCAAGAGGGAAGACTAGTGGCCTTCCACTCTAAGAAACTAAGTGAAGCTAAGAAGAAATCCTCTTCTTATGACCTAGAGATGTATTCTCTGGTCCAGTCACTAAGAAAATGGAGGCCTTACCTACTTCCAAAGGAGTTCATAGTCTATTAAGACAATCAAGCCTTGAGCTTCTTGAACTCACAAGAAAAATTGAGTCATAAGCATATGAAGTGGTTTGAATAACTGCAAGCATACACATTCAATATCAAACACAAGAAGGGATTTTTGAACAAGGTTGCAGGTTCCTTGAGTAGAAGATCACTTACTATCCAAGAGATCCAACTATAAAGCATGGGAATAGACAACTTCAAAGATCTATATAGTGATGATGAAGACTTTGTAGACATCTATAAGGTATGTCAAGAATATAAGAACCACTTTCATAGTAAATATTTTGAATATACTTTGGAATGTAATCTCATATTTAAAGGAAGTTAAATATGTGTCCCTAGAGGGTATATAAGGGGGAATTTGATTTTGGAGAAACATAATGGTGCATTGAGTGGTCATTTTGAGGCTAGTAAGACACAAGAACTTTTTTAGAGATTTTAATTTTGGCCAAAGATGAATAATAATATTAGGAAATATGTGGAAATTTGTATTGTGTGTTACAAGGCCAAGGAAACATCTACTAATGCTAGACTATACCAACCATTTCCTATCCCAACTAGACCATGGGAATGCTTGAGCATGGAATTTTTGGTTGGATTTCCTAAGTCAAGACAATGAATGGATAGTGTCTATGTAATAGTGGACAGATTTAGTAAAATGGCTCACTTTGTGCCCTACAAGAAAACCAATGATGCCAGTCAAATAGCTTCTCTTTTATTTAAAGAGGTAGTCAGAATACATGGATTGCCCTTCATCATTGTGTCAAAAAGAGATGCCAAGTTTATGAGTCACTTTTGGAAGACTCTATGGAAAAAGTTGGGCAACAACTTATCCTTTTGATCTACATACCATCCTCAGAATGATAGTCAAATGGAGGTATTTAATAGGAGTCTTGTAAATCTCCTAATATTCTAACAAAGAAGTATGGTTAGACATGGGACCAACTCATAGGTCAAGATGAATATGCTTACAATGACACTATGAATAGGACTACTAGTAAGAGTCCTTTTGAAATTTTCTATGGTCTATGCCCTAGAGGCATTTATGAGCTTAGAGAATTGAAGGATGGAGTTAAAGGAAGTGGATATGCTAAGGAATTCACCTATGCTATGCAAGAAGTTCATGACACACTCAGGAAGACACTAATTGACAAAAATAAGAA
This sequence comes from Thuja plicata, assembly GCA_018584345.1. Taxonomy (NCBI): domain Eukaryota; kingdom Viridiplantae; phylum Streptophyta; class Pinopsida; order Cupressales; family Cupressaceae; genus Thuja; species Thuja plicata. The sequence continues at coordinate 1,305,448 of MU226856.1, read as the reverse complement.
GATCAAGAGTAAGGTTGATGAAGGAAAAAGGGATTTTCAATTCAAGGTTGGGGATCTAGTGATGGTACATCTCAAAAAGGCTACACTATAGAAAGGAATCCCACACAAGTTATAGATGAGAAGAATTGGCCCCTGCACTATACTGGCCAAGTATGGAGAAAATTATTACAAGGTGGAGTTACTAGAGAAGAGTGGCTTGTCACCTATCTTTAACATTTTAGACTTGGTTCTATACAAGGGACCAATCCCTGATTTAGATAAGAGCTTGACTGAATCTATCTAAGAGGTAGAAGAACTCCATTTTCCATCTACACTAGTCAAGAAGGTAGACTGCATACTGGAATCCATAATTTACAAGAAAACTAGGAAGAATGATTACAAAGATCACTTAGTGAAGTGGAAAGGAAAATTGGATGTAGATGAAACATGAATAAAGGAGTCAAAGTTCAAAAAGATGGCCATTGATCCTTACTCAAACCAAGGATGGATTGGAATCTTTCACTTGGGGAGGATGGTGCAGGAGCACCAAGGCTATCCTCTGGCCCTAGTTAGTTTTGGCTTGTAACTAACCTTATCCAAGTCAGTGTGTGTTTTCTTAAGACCTTAGAAGGTCTTGTTTTTGTGGGTGACAAGATGGATTAGTGGTTAGTGCTAATTTCATTGTAGTCTTTGATTTTTGCTTTTAGTCCTTAGTTTGGTCTAATTTAGTGAAATGATGTCTAAATGTGTCAAAGACCCATGTGTGGGTATAAATATGCTTAAGGAGGCATAAATGATTTTATCTCATCAAAATAAATGGGTTAGAGGCCCTAAAATGTAGTTTGCATCATAAATGCAAAAGATGCCAAAAGTTGTCCAGACAACATTCACAACTTTTTAAAAATGTTGCATGCAACTCAACAACATTGGATTCCCACCATTCTAGGAGTCGGAAATGAATGTTAGTGTCCTAAAATGGTGGAGGAAGAATATTTAGACACTGTATGGCTCATTTCCCAAGGTAGAGTGAAGCTATGCATGTTTTGTGCAACAATAGAGCAAGTGTTTTTGAAAATAGAGTACAGTAGGTGTCTTTGCAAGATTTGTGTGTTCTAATGGATTTAATTAACTAATCTAAGTGTTGATTCATGTGGTAGAGACATATCTAAGAGTTTTTCATTTATAGTGAAAATATATTAGAGTTTATTTGATAGGTGTAGGAAATTTTTTACTAACTAGGTAGTCTGCTAGTTCAGTTTAGGTAGATTTTGGTTTTATGGACCCCCCATGAAATTCAACCATGGGAAATTTTTAAGGTTGAATGAATGTGATAGGGGATACTCTGTATAGTGTACATATGTACGTAGGAGGTAGAAGAGTCTATTTGCAAGTTTTAAAGCCATGCCCTAGGCGAGCTAGGACAGTCTAGTAAGGTGTATAGTAGGTGAAAACAAGAATGTAGAGATAAGGGGGTGCATGGGAGTACTGAACCAAGAGTGGTCTCAGTGTCTTTAGTGTCTCATAGATCCTTAGCATCAATTTCAGATCCAAACCAATCCATTTTGATTGAGTTTTGCATAGAAATCAGAGAAGTGCTTGTGAGGAGCCAAAATAGGCCTAATAGCCCAACATTTTAGGACGAAGGTGTACGGAGGACTTGGGGACCTTAGACCTTAAAAATATTTTAGTTTTCCCAAAAGGGTATCTGGATCCTTGATTTTTTTGGGACTTGTGTGGAATTTTTAAGAGTAAATCCAAAAAAACTCACTAGATAGGGCTAATTGGTGTTTTAGGCCTAATAGGATCATTTGGGTGCAATTTTGGAACTCGACTAAGTTGGGATTGAAGACCTATGAAATATGGATTGTATGGATGAAGAATGAACATAAAAAGAGTGTACAAGGCCCTTGTGACATGTGTAGAGTTGGTATGAAGTATTTAAGGATGGAATTCTTCCAAACCAATGTGAAGCATTGTGAGACAAAACTAATGGTGGATGTCCTTCAAGCTGAAACACAATAGTTGTAACTCTTAGAGAAGAGTTAGGAGGATTATTAGGTGCAGTTCCTTGAGGCTAGTGTGGTCCTAAAAGATAAATTGGGATCCTAAGTGTACTAGGACAAGCTAGGTCTTGTCTTGAAGTATTTTGTGAGCACATCTTGGGGTTACTTCTATCATATGTCATACTCCCTTAATCATCGCTACCATACAACTACTATGTATCATTGTTCTAATACAGTATGTATGTCTTTAATTCTCTCTAACTCACTATAAGCATTACCAAAAAAAAAAAAGATCTTAGGTGGAGGTCACACATACCCCTTACTATCTTCCTCTAAGCTCGCATTTCATAACTCATCGATCTCGATCTTCGATACCCAAAATACTTCTGTAGCTCTACTTTTGTACTTAGTCAATTTCTGAGTTACAAAAACTTAACTTTATAGGAATCAATCTATAAACCATATGTGTTGTCATAAATGAAAACCAAAAAGTCAATCACTTTACCTAAAATTGATTACTTGCCAACACTAATATGTATGGTAAGGGGTGATAAATGGTGATAAGGGGTCCTAGGACACTTTAATCTATCTTAAAACCCCTTAGGACCCTTGAATAACCCTATGTCTACATCTTAGTGGTTGTAAGCGTTCTTAAAGGGTATTTTTCCTATGACCCCTTATCATATACTAATGAATGGTAAGGGGTATCAAGGGGTCAAAAGTGGTCTTAAGGGACCATAGGAAACATTAACATGCCATATAACACCTTTGGATCCTTTACAAAATGTAAGATGTATGGTAAGGGGTCCTAAAGTGTCGTAATGGATCATAAAGGGTCCTATGATACATTAATGTGTCCTAGGATGTCTTATGACAACTAAGGATCATTGAAGACCTGTCACTATATCTTAGGGGTTGTAAGGGTTAAGGAGTCTTACGGGGTCCTAAGACATATTAATGTATCCTAAGACAACTTATGACCCATTGTGACCCTTTAGGACCCCTAGGATATATGGTAAGGGGTCATAAGCATTCCTAGGACACATTAATGTTTCCTATGACCCCACTCCTCAGGACCCTCTAGGATCCCTCTCTCTACATCTTAGGGGTTCTAAGGGTGTTTAAGGGGTCCTAAGGGTTCATAATTGGTACTAAGAGGTCGTAGAACAGATTAATGTTTCCTATAACCCATTATGACCCCTTAGGACCATTTAGGACCCCTAAGATATATGGTAGGGGGTCCTAAGGTGTCCTAAGGCATCATAAGGGGTCCTAAGACACATTAATGTGTCTTAGGACCCCTTTTGATTCCTTAGGGACCTTGAAGAACCCTCTCTCAGAATCTTATGGGTCATAAGGGTTTTTAAGGGGTCCTAGGACACATTATACCCCTTACAACCCCTTAGTATGTCTTACCATACACTACTAGTGATGTAGGAGCATCCTTGGTTTGTTGGCAATCTCTCATTGTTCTGTGAGTTTGGGTTGCACTTGGTAGTTTTTGTTTTTCTTGTTGTGGATGGTCTACTTGGATCTTTAGTCTTGTGCTCACACTAGCATGTTCTTAACAGTGTTTTGGATTTTTTTATGTGATCACTCCTTATTTGGTGTTATCTTGGTCAAGATATGGAGGATTCAATGATAGAACAATATTTGTTTTCTTATTCTTATGATTGGGTTGACATGTTGGAGTGTGGTTGGAATTTCCATGCAAGTTGGGAGTTGCACTCATGGATTCTTGTTAGGGAGTGTTCTTAGATCATTCTCATATGATCGCATCTATTGGGGTTGATCATGTGGTGAGATTTTTTTCTCTTTCTGGCTGTGGGTAATGTGTTCATGATTGGCACGTACTTACCTAAATATTTGTATTGCAATCGAGATTGTGGGATTCTTAGCCATTGTGATCTTAGCATGTGGACCATGGTTCCTTTGTGCATTGTTCCATGCAATCACTTCTTCTTATTTTATGTTTGTATAGGGATGAACCTTTATTTTTAATGCATTTTTTTCTTTGGGGAATGTTATTTATTATGCCAACTTATGGTCAAGATTTTGTATGAATGTAGGTCTTGGTTCCGTGTTAGAGAGTAATTTAGGGGAAGTGAAATGAATTTAGTGAAGAACACAAGGTATAGTAGTGGGATATTGACATGAAGCTTGAAAAAATGTTTTGGATAGATCTTAGAGGTTTTTTTATTTTTACGTACTCGTAACTAGGAAGGCCTTACAACCCAACATGTATGAGTTAAATTATTATCAATAAATATTTTCTTGCATTTTATATTATTGGTGTTCCTATGTTTTCACTATGTTTACTTTTGCTGCAAGGTTGGACATCTCATTTGGGGATTATCTCACCTTGGCATTGCATCAGGTGGCATTAGAGAATAATTAGATCAAGGTTTGATGCTAGTGTTGTTTTCAAATCCTTGTTCCTAAGCTTGTGATTCCTTGGATAAGTTGTTTCTGAGGTGGAAGAGTCAAGATCTGGCTCACATCAGCTTAAGGACTATATAAGGTAGTTAGAACTTGGATTTGTTGCAAGGGGTTTTGGTTCTTGGTATCTTCTTGGTGAATAGATCTTCAATCAGAGGCAGTTGCACTTAAGGTTTTGAATATGCCTCCTAGAAGACTAAACCCTAGCATGATTGATAAGATGAAAGAAGGTCTGTGAAATGAGACCCATAATGAAATGAATGAAATGAGGAATTAAATCATAGAAGGTATCAGAATGTTGTTACTAGATTACAAAGAGGTCCTAGAATAGAGGATGCTTATGAAGAAGTTGTTGATGAATTTTGATCTATGGAGGTTGATAGATCTTCAAGGTGGATCTGATAGTTTGATGAAGGTGGATCTGGTAGGTTGATGAGAACTATGGCTATATTGAATACTGGTCATAAGATGGAAGTATTTAATTTCTCAGGTACATTAAATCCTGAAGACATGATTTATTGGATAGGAGACCTAGAAGACTAATTTGAGCTTGAAGACATATTTGATCCTTTGAGGGTTAGATTGGAAAAAATAAGTTGAAAGGAAATGCTTCTCTTTGGTGGAAGGAATTTCATAAGAATAGAGACAATGAAGAAGAATTGAAGACTACTAGATGAAAGCTGATGGTTACTTAATTGAAAGCCAAGTTCATACCTAAGGGTTATGAATTGGATTTTTTTAAAAATTTGTAGAATCTGAAGTAGAAAGATCTCAATGTGAAGGATTATACTGAGGAATTTTACAAGTTGACCATTAGATATGGACACAGAGAGTTGACTAAAGAGAATCTTTCTAGATATGTTAATGGTCTGAGATATAACATTAAGGATGAGTTGAGTATGTTGAAGATTTGTACAGTTGAATATGCTTATTTGTATGCTTTAAAGGCTGGAGATAAGTAGAAGAAGAGAAATCAATGTAACTCTAGAGGAAAATATAAACAGGTGAAGGATAAAGATAGGATTGTTTAAGAATTTAAATTGGTTACACCTAGGAATGATGATCACAAGAGAGATGACAGGAATTGGTTTAAAGGAACTTGTTTTTTTAAGTGTGGATGGGATGGACATAGAGCTTTTTCAGTCTAAAAAGATTCTTGTGGCTCAAGAGGATCTTGTTAACATTGTTGAAATTGAGGGTGGTAAGAATCTTATGCCTATAAGAACATTGCTAACCAAGAAGCAAGTTGATTCTTGTCAAATGCAAAATTTATTAAGGACTATGTGTAATTTTTGTGGTAAATGTTGTAAGGTGATTGTTGATAGAGGAAGTAATGATAACTTGGTTTCTGAGGAGATGATTCACAATATTATTTTTAAGAGGTTGAAACATCCTTTCCCTTATAGGAATAGTTAGTTACATGAAGATCATGCAGTAGAGGTTAAGGAATAGTGCATGATAATAGTTTGGATTGGTCCTTATAGGGATGAAGTATTATGTGACATTGTGAATATGAGTTCTTGTCATGTTTTACTTGGAAGACCTTGAAAGTATGATAGAGAGGCTATTCATGAATGTAAATGAAATTCCATGACTATCCTAAAAGATGGACAAAAATTTACTTTGATTCATTTGAAGGATGCAAACAAAGGATTGAGGAATTTGAGAATTGGAAGGAGATATGGGATTACTGTAGAGGTTAGTATAGATATTAAGGTTCAGAGATGTGGAGGAAAATCAGAGGGTACCAGTGGTAAAAGGAAGTAGAAGAAGATTTAGTTGGGGCCCTTTCCTATTGGTACATATCATTCAAGTAGAAGGCATGAGTGGAAGAATGATAAGAAGAGTCATATGCAATACTTGACTATGTATGGTGGAATGATAGTGCAAGTAGAAGATGTAGAGAATATGTGGATTAAGAATGAATATGTGATGCATCCAAAGTAGGAGGGTCCAAATATATGAACAGTCCAACCTTGCAACAAGAGTTACACATCTGAAAAAAGGATAATTCATGAGAGAACACACAGATCTAGAGTATGGAACACACATGCAATATTTTCATAAAAATGTTTAAAACAATTACAATTCTTTGCAATAGCAATCAACATTCCCAACTCAAGGATGCCATGGACCTATTACAAAGAACTCAATTATCTTCCTAACCTATGACTATAAAAGCTTTCTATAAACCATAATTTACCACCTCCAACTCCAACCTTCTTTTTCTCAAACAAGGACAAAGATCCAACTTAAATACACAACCATGACCTAACAAGTCAGACTCAAGATTACATTCCCTAAGAAAACAAAATGTGTTACCAACTAACTCCCAAGTCAGCCTCAGACCTAAAATATCTTTATCCAATGATTAAATCACAAGGAGTAATCATACAAATAGGTCAGCCAAACACGTAGCTATATAGGAAAATAATTCATAGGCTCCACCGAGAAAGTAAATCCAACCAATGATTCAAACACTAACTGGTGTAAGAACATGAAGAACACATTCAAAACATAGCCAAATAATCCCTCATAACTTTAGTCACTATACTTCAAATGATTTTCTTTCATAATAAAATATTCCTAATGATTTGTAGAATAAAAATCCACAAACACAACTGCTAAGGATCTAAAGAACTCAACCATGACCAAAAAACTACAACCGGTGACTAGGAACATAAAAACTAACACTGCAACTGGTGACCAAGAATAGAAAAAAAAACTTAGATATTTTTGGTTAATGAAAGATTGCAATGATCCCATTATTCTCCTTCATTAGACACCTGGGGTTATTTGAAAATTGAGCCTCTCACTTCACTGAGATGAAGGAACACTAAATCGGTTTAACTCCACTTGAGAAATCCACTAAGAATCCTCAACTAGTATTTTCTTCCACAGAAAAAGATATTCCTCATACTAATTTCCTCTAGTTCTTCAACCAATTATGGTATCCAAGATCTTTTCAACCTCTTCCTTCTTCTTCTTAGGATATTGTACTCCACTCTCTGATCCATCACCCTCACTACTATCTGATTCATGATATTCATACAAGTCTTCTATGTTGGATATACTTGAGATCTCCATATCCTCTGGTAACTAGACTTCATAAGCATTCCCTAAATCAAACTTCCTCAAAATATTAAAAGGTCTAATCTTCTTCATCTTCAATTTACTGTAGGTACCAACTAGAAATCAATATTCTGTTAGGAAAACCATCTTTTCATCTCCAAATTCAAACTCCTTTGTTTCATCCTCCTATCATATCTCTCCTTATACTTATCATTCATACCTTCCAAATGTTGTTTAACTTTATCATGTAAATCCTTCATATGATTGGTAAATAGTTCTGCTTTAGCATTTCTCTTTTCTTCAACACCAATATCTCTTAATTGTATCACTCCTTTACAAAGTAAAGCATAAAAATCTCAAAAGGTTTTCTCCCAGGACTCCTATTCACTGAATTATTATAAGAAAAATCTTCTTGTTCCAAAACCAAATCCCAATTAACTACCTTCTCACCAACCAAGCATCTCAGTAAATTTTTGAGGCTCCTATTAACAACTTCAGTCTGTCCATCAGTTTGTGGGTGAAATGTAGAACTAAACTTTCTATGTTACACTTTCTCCAAAGAGTCCTCCAAAAATATCCAAGAAATTTAGTGTCCCTATCTAAAACAATTCTCTTAAGCAACTCATGCAATCTGACAATATCCTTGAAAAATATATCAGTTATATGTAATACATCTAACATCTTCTTACATGGAATTAAATGAGCCATTTTTGAAAACCTATCTACCACCACAAATACAGAATCATTTATTCTTTGATTATTTGGAAAACCAAGGACAAAATCCATACTAATCTCCTCCCCAGGTTTCTCTGGTATAGGCAATGGTGTATGCAATCCAGTATTCTAACTACGCCCTTTAGCAAGTTGACAAATCCTGCACTTCTAAATGAAATTCCTAACATCCTTATGAATCTACAGCCAATAATACTACTCCTTGATAATTTTCATTGTCTTATCAATTCCAAAGTGTCCACCTAATCCTCCATAATGTTTCTCCTTAATCAAAATTTCCCTCATAGATCCTTTTGGTATACACATCTGAACTTCTTTTAATAACACTACATCCTTTATGAAATAATCCAACAAATAACTCCTACCAATAGCCAAAGGTTCCTTACAAGCTTTCCAAGGTTCAAAAAAGTCAAGATCCTCTTCATACAAAGTCTTCAATTCATCAAATCCAAGCACTTTTAACTTCATCTCTATCATAACATTCCTTCTTCTACTCAAAGAATCAACAAATTTTTTAGACTTACCTCTCGTATGCATCAACAAAAATGAGTAACTCTATAAGAATTCAACCTATCTTAGGTGTCTTTGATTCAACCTACTCTGACTATGCAAATACTATAAATCTTGATGATCAGTATACAACACAAAATATTTAGGAAATAAGTAATGTCTCCACTTCTCCTAGCATCATTCAAATTTTCACTAAAGTAAGAAATCAATCTATCATCTTGACCTAGTACTACTCTGATTGCACTTCTACTAGCATCACAATCAACCTAAAATACTTTACTAAAATATGGTAGTGCTAACACAGGTTGTTCAATTACCTTTTCCTTCAGCAAGTAAAAGCTCATTTTTTCTCCATGTGTCCATTTGAATTCCTTCTTATCTTCCCTCATAGTCAAATTCATAGCATTACAAACAAAACTAAAATTCCTTATGAACTTCCTATAAAAAATTTCCAAGCCATGAAATGATCTTACCTCACTAACACATTTAGGTTCAGGCCATTCAATAATTGCTCTAATGTTCTCAGGATCCATCTTCAAACCTTCAACGAAAATCATAAATCCAAGGTATTCAAGCTCATTCTTTATAAAACTACACTTCTTCAAATTTATCAGCAACTTTTCTTCTCTTAAGCTCTACAATACTTGCCTTACTTGCAACAAGTGTTCCTCTTTTATTTTACTACAAATTGAAATATCATCCAAATAAACTATGACAAACTTACCAAAAAATTCCTTCAACACTTCATTCATCAGACTCATGAAAGTACTTGGTGCATTAGACAAACCAAAAGGCATTACTAACCACTCATACAAACCTTCTCTAGTCTTAAAGGCATTCTTGCATTCATTACCTTCCCTTATTCTGATATGATGATAACCACTCTTCAAATCAAGCTTTGTGAAATACTTAGCTCCACTCAAGAAATCCATCATGCCATCCATCCTAGGTAAAGGAAACTTGTACTTGGTAGCAATCTTTTTTATTTCTCTAGAATCTGCACACATTCTCCACTATCCATCCTTCTTAGGTTCTAATACTATAGGTACTAAATAGGGAGTTAGAATTTCTTTGATTAATCCTTTCAAAAAAAACTCATGTATTTTTCTATTCAATTCCTCATTCTCTACTGGTGTCAACTGATGAAATTATTTATTAGGAATACTAGCTCTATGAATAAGATCTATGAAATTACTAACACTCCTAACTAGTGGAAAACCACCTGGAACATTATCTGAAATAACATCTACATACTCATCCAACATGTCCTTAATCCCTTCAAGGTATTCACCATTCAGATCTACATCTTATGTCTTCTTTAGAACAATTGCAAAACAAACATTTTTATGTCTCATACTTTCCAATATTTTCCTTCCATAAACCATGAAAACTCTAGCACTAGTACAAATTTCCCCTTTGAAAGGTTCCTTCAAAGGCATCAATCTCAGTTTCATACTATTAGCCACAAAATTATAGGTTTTTCTTCTTCCATCATGTATAGCACATCTATCAGATTTCCAAGGTCTGCCCAAAAAAACATGACATACATCCATAGGCATTATATCACACAATACTTCATCATGGTATTTCCCTATTTTAAACTTAACCCAACATTGTTCACTTACCAACACCTTATGATCATCATTTATCCATGCAACTTCATAGGGTTTGGAATGTTTCAAACTCTACAACTGTAACTTGTCTACCATTTCCTCAGATGCCGAATTCTCAGAACTACCACCTGTTGATGGGACTTTGTGACTGACCTCATCAACAGATGTAAGTTGTCACCAAGTATCGGGGTACCAGCCAATTTTTCCTATAAAGGTTTTTTGAGGAATAAATTCTCTTGTCCTTCAAGCACCTGAGTGTCAAGTCTCGATAGTGCGGGGAGCTAAGTTGGGTGTGTGACTATTTTTGTTCATGGGGATAGCTGGTTTTTCGCTCGTCTTCTCTAGGAATTTTGTTAGTAGGTCAAGGTTTCCTACAAGCACGCATTAGTTTACCAAATAAACTTCAAAAGATATGTCAGGGTTAATATTTCATTCCTTCTACTTATAGATATGCTAAATATTTCAAACATCAACTATGCTCTAATGAAACATACTAAATACTGAACATTTACAGAACCAACGATTGATAAATATTCAATAGCAAGGGAAAAGAGGTTGTTAATCTTCTTAAAACATTAGAGAAAAGGAAATCAGAAACATATAGCACAAAAGAGTGTTAACTCAAAGATCAGAACACCAACAACATCATTTCCAGAACTCTTCTTTCTTCATTTACAGGTTTCCAGCATCACTGGTGTGTACATCAATGACTCCAAGAGGGCATCTAACTACTGAGAACTACTGAGAACTATCGAGCATTGAGCTCTGCAACTACAAGAAATGAAAATGCTAAATGCTTAGAGTATGGACTTCAAAACCATCAATTTTTCCAACCCTTGAAATGAGGTCGGACTTGTTATTTATACACATACTTTCCCTAAAGTTAACCTAATCTAACTTTACACTCCAACAATAAAATATAATATCTGGTGGCTGGTACTACTTGCACCACTTACAATCACCTTGAAAAGAGTAGAGGTATGAAAAATTGGTAGAAGAAGACAAGAAGAAAGGATAGAAGAATAATCCTCGAGAAGAGCACCGAAGAAAGAGTATAATAAATATGATCTTTCAGGAGTTCAAGGCTACATGCCTCATTAATGCGAAAAGTAGCTCACTATCTTTGATGCACCAAATAGTTAATGCTAGAGAGACACCTTGGGAAGATCACCTGTTAGGGCCATCCCTCTATCTAACACTCTTCACCGGGGTCACCCACTTTTTGACACCCTTATTGATTGTTGGATAATGACCAATCAGCTCTGGGGAACCTGGATACGGGTCACTAAAAGAATAAAAAACTATTGGGTCTAACATTCTAGAGTCCAGGAGCTTATGCTCAAAGAATAATGAATGCTCAAAATACACCTTGCTAGTGATAATACCCAGAATCCAGAGAACTTTATTATCCTTTACTGTTCTTGAATGCCTCCAAAACTTAGCTGATGCCATCTTCATCTATGTCCTTAATGCTATTCCACCAGTCATGGACAGCCTCAAACTTCTCTTCAAATTCTTCAGCCCCTTTCCAGAATTCATCTACTATTTTCATAGAGTCATGAGCCCAGAGCATCATCTTAGATATTATTGATAGCCTCCCTTTGTCCAAGTCTCTAGCAGACTGATACCAGGACTCCACGAGCTCATCATATTTACTGAGGATGTAGTCCTCTGGGGCGCATGTTCCATTGGTGAAGGGGTCAACTTGTGACACCCTTACAATGAATTCTTTGAAAAGGTCCAATGGATACTAAACCACCATGAATTTATCCCTTAGGTCCATGACTAGTTGCTTGCATACCTCAATTTTGAGGTCAAGTATAGAGTACTAGGCCTGGAGGAATTTAAATGATTCTTCTCCCAAAATTCCTGTCTCTATGATAGCTTCTTCCGACTTCATCTAACCCAGTCTTCCACCCTTCATACTTCTCAAAGTTTCCTACCCATATAAGAATGGCATTGGTTACTTGGCCCAATAGATTTTTGGCCAAGTAAAGGTCTGGGAGAAATACATCTAAAACTTTCCTTACGACCTTTATTTGCTCGGCAATCCACCCATCCACAGCCTATGCCCCTTTCTTCATGGCCCTAAGAGCATCCATGTCACCCTATGGAAGTGGTGGTCTGAAGGTGGAAGCTTCTAGATGGATCTCGGCTAGGGGCTGTGTAAGCTCTGCTAGAAGTCTGAGGAGATTTGAATTCTTTTCTTTCCTCCTTCAAATTTTGTGTTTTTTTTGTCATATCGAGCTTCTGTTGCCCAGGTTGCCTCTCTTAGCAGGTCTAAATCTCCCTTCTTATCTATCCTCCCCAGGGGCACTTCCATGATTGCATAATATTTAGCCCTTATCATTGCTACATCTATATTGGGGGAGGTGTTGCAATTATTGCAACTGTGCTTCCTCCTGGACTGGTCTGGAGGGTATGGACTATCTGGACCTTTTTAGGCTTCTTAGCCTCTGTATTTTGGGCCATCATCTTGGCCAAGGAGAGGGGAAAAATGGTTGCTACAACTGGGGCCTATCTTTTTCTTGATTCCACTAGTCATTATGGCAGTTGGGGAAGTTTTTTTTCCAAGGCCTGGGTGTTGGGGCTCCGTTCGGAGTCCAGCGGTGCATTCCTGGTATCTGCAACTTTAGCAGGCTCTTTCTCCTTTTCTTGTTCCCATTCCATCTCTCTGGAGGCTTCGGTATCTTTCTCCCTAGTGGCATCCTTATCTTTGATGTTTTGGATCTCCTCTCCTTTGGCATCAGTATCACCTGTATCATCGGGGATTTCCCTTTCCCACTCAGCATCAGATGAATCGACATTCATATCTTTGAGGTTTTCCCCTCATCCTGCTACTGCTATTGTTCTTCTTCGACATCATTCACTGGGATGTCCTATATATGCTGGAATCTAACCTGTCGGGAGCACGCTCACACATGCAAATATTAGAGATATACATCAATAAACTACACTAACATATCTAAGAACATACTCTAAAACAAGACTTCCACCATAACCTCAGATGAGCTAAATAAGGGTACCCAATGCCTTGTTGATTTTCTCTTAGAGATGTATGTGGGTGTGCTCTCCCAACACAATATTTAATCCCACTTGAAATGCATGAAAAAAATGAGCTAATAACTCAAGAACAAGCATAATGAAACTTGTCTCAAGCTTTCACCATTGATGAAGATGCAAGCATTAATCTAAGATGATGATTCAATGACTAAAATAGGATGATATGCAAGATCTAAGCTAAGATTCATTCCATTATGACCTAAGATGTGATATCTAGATTCAAAATGAAAGAAGCATGAACTAAGAACTAAGATTGCTATGAAAATACTAAATTTCTCTAGAACTAAACTAGCATGATAACAATGCATAAAAGGGAGATGATTTTCTCTTGGCAATGGCCTCTATTTATAGATTTTTTGGAGGAGAGAGAGGGATTGGATGAGGTGGAGCTCATGTAGAATCCACATAGGTGCCACATGAGGGACACATAAGCCATGCAAGAGGTCCACTTTGCTCACACATGTGTGAGCAACTTTGGATGTGATGGGTCAAAGTGTACTCAAAGTACACATGTGAAGGATCTTGTAAGAGGTGTAAGAGATTTGGGCCAATAAAACACTTTTAAAAAGTGTAAGAAGGTGTCATCATGGGTGTAAGAAACCTTGTTGGCACCAAATAAGGAGTATTTGGAAAAGACAATTTTTTGAAATTTTCTCACACGTGTGAGAAAATAATTAGGACTAATTGTTGTAGGAATAAAGAAATTAGCCTATTTAACCTTAGTTAATTAGTGAGTAGGTCTATTTGGTGAGAGTGATATGAGGTAGGGTAGGATCTAGGTTCAAATTAGCTTAATCTAAATTTAAAATTTAGATTAATTTGGTTTAGTAGAATTTAAGTCATATGGAGGAATAAATAAATTAAAATTTATTTAAAGGGGATTAATGAGGGATAATGTATATAAATAAAACTTAATACATTAAAGGGGTAGTATTTAAATTAAATTTCAATACTAAAGAAAGTGAATTATATTTAATTTAATAAATTTAATTAAATAAATAGAAGAATATAATAAATATAATTAATTAATTAAAATTAATTATAATGCTAAGGGAATATTAATTAAATTAATATAAAGACAATTTTAGACATCTATATTTTGCCCATCTTTGATGCAATGTCGAAAGTGGTGCCGCGTCAAAGAAAAGAAAATAAGATGCCCCATAGAGGTCAGGAAATCCTATGACAGTGAGAGCGGAGGAGGGTGCCCCCTCGAGAAAATAATAGGAAAAAATAAAAAAAATTTAATAAAATTTTCTCAAAAAAAGAAGGAGAACAGGGAAAGAAGACCAATTGCATGGCGTGTCCAAGAAAAATAGAGGAAAAACAGGGACCAAAATGGGGAATGGGGAGAAGGATGAAAGAAACAGGTCCCAAGGGGCTATAAATAGTCCATCAAGGCCCATAGACAAGTCATTTTCACTCACAAAGAGAAAAAAGAGAGAAGAAGAAGAGAGCGATGGCAACAGAGCGAGAGCAAGCACAGCTTGGAGAGCACATTCAGGTTCACCAACAACTGACAGATGTGGGACCACCCATGAGTAGTTGACCATCTCCTAGTCCATTACGTATTTAATGCATTTTTAGATGTCTAGGGTGTCAAATGCATCCAAAAGTCAGTGCGCAGTGTAGACAGTGGTCGCCTGACCACCGTCTGCATAGACAACAATCGACAGATCGCCATCCTCACAGACAAATGATCTTAGATCGGTAGCTGCATAGATAGAGATCACTCAATCTCCATCTATGAGGGAAGAAAATGAGAGGGAATGCACAACGGAGATGGTGGAGTTAGAGCTCTGTCATCTGTTTACCGATTTTTGGTACCAAGATCAATCGGGTGGATTTGTTGTGTTTTGAATGGATTAAGGTAATTTCTCAGTTCTGATGTATCCGATTCATTGACCTCTATTTAGTATGTCTACCCACTGTCATGTTTTTAGGGTTTTCCAGTCTACACTTAGCCAAATTTGTGAAGAAACCTGAAAACCCTAGGTCCTGGCAACTCTTTCCCAGGCTTTATCGCTCAAATTTTGTGTTTTCCATGTGGAAAAAGGTCAAAAATCCCTTTTGAAGTTTTGTCCTAGCCTAATCGCTCTGTCGCATCAGTTTTCATGTTAAGTCTTTAAGTTGCGCGACTGCGCGACGAGCCGTTGTAATCGAAGTCATCGCGCAATCGCGAGCTGTTTGGAAGGAGCTCTAATCTGTCCACAAGTTCGTGACAAGCTATTTAGGTTAGTCATCGCGCAATCGTGAGCTACCCTTGTCAAGTCTTTTAAGTTGCGCGACCGAGTGGTTTCAATGATCTAAAGTATGTATCACGCAATCGCGATGTCTTTTGCAAGTCAGGTTTCAAGTCCGCGAGTCGGCGACAAGTTAAAATTATGTCTATCGCGCAGTCGATGTTATGTCGTGCTGTCTCTATCCGGCTTTGTGACTGAGCGAGTCATGTATAAAATCAAGAAGTCGCGCACCCACTCAGTTTTTTATGTCAATGCTTTAAGTCTCGCGAGTGCGCGACAAGGTCAAGTCATAGCGGTCGCCCAGTCGCTTATGTTTTAACCTGTTTGTCCTTTGCAGCGCGAGTTGGCGATGAGCTAAAAAGGGACTCGTCACGCAGTTTCCAGTCAATGCAGATGAAAGAAGGAGGGGTCGCGAGTGTGCGACAAGAAAAAAGGAGGGTCATCGCACAGTCGCTAGACAATGAAGATAAAGAGAGGACAACTCACGAGTGAGCGACTGAAGAAAGAGGAGGTATCGTCACACGCTCGCAGTCAAGGGTAAGGTAAAGTTTTTAGGCTCGCGTGTTTGAGACCGAGTAAAAAATGGATGTCATCGCTCACTCATGCAGAAGACAAGAGCAAGGAAGAAGGGACTATGAGTATGTGACAGACATGAAAGGAGGATTAAACAGAAAGCATCGCCTACTCACAGAGAGCAAAAATAAGACAGTCAAGTTGAAAAGTTGATTTTCGCAGTGAATGAGAAGGGGCTACTTGGCCGACTTCTGCTGATTTCTAGGAAAAATATGCATGAGTCTGGGATTTTCACAGAGTTTTGAAACGTGCACAGAGATAATTTTCTAAAGGAATTTTATATGTCTTATTGCGTATCCGTGGGATTATTCCCGGGGATTTTTCAAAGGCAGAAAGATATCAGATTTTTTTTCAGACGCTCAGATATTTTACAGATGGAAAGATTAGATTTGAGAAGGTCAGAAGATGCATTTTTGGGGCTGCAGAAAAGTTATGGAAACTCAGAGACTTTTGTGACTCTTCTAGAGGGATAAGACTGCTTCTATGAGGGAGTATTTATGTTGATATTTTTTGGGATGACTTTTAGGGCTTAAACAATGGCTGGACAGGCCAAATCTGATCCAGAAGTTATTTCTTTCAGAATACAGTTGGCTTTGAAAATGCATAAATATGAGTTGAGGGCTCATTGTTACCAGTTCTTCTTCCCTTTGGCTTGCTATTTTTGTAACTTTTTCTGAGTTCTTGACAGAAGAAAAGAGATTTTGTAACCCATTTCAGATAAATATACAGATTTGTAACACCTTTGACTATGAAAGATAGTTTATGCCTTCTCTTATTCGTCTGTTATTGTGTACTTAGTGATTGGTATAGAATTCTGTGATGTTCTTTGTCCTTAATTTGTACCACATATCAGTGCCTTTGTGCAGAATTTCATGCTTATTTGCAGGTTTTAAGTTGTGCTCAAGTCAGATTTTCCCCAAATTGTGAGAAGTCTTTCTCCTTTAAGGGGATTGTCGTTATTGGCCTTCTTATAAATTGATTATGCAGATAGTATGATTTAGTGGGGTTGTGTAAGAAAGCTTGAGTAACTAGTTCATTGTGTGTCAGGTTATTTGTGCATTTCTCAGATATCTTCTGGTGCATCACCATTTAGGATATAGTTTTATTTTCTGTTCTCCTTCTATCTCTTTCCTCCATCAAAGGAATCAGTTTCAAGAAGTGTAGAGTGATTTACCAGATAGGAAGCTGGCCTAGAATCCAGAGATTCATCCCAACCATAGGTTACCCACAACCTTGGAATGTTTCCATGTTTCTCCAAAAGGTTAAGTTCCTGTAAACTTAATAGGGTGCAATTTTGGTAGATAACATCGTCTACATGGCAAAGAGGCAGCATGACCAAATCACAATATCCAGATCCACTCTTAAGTGCCAGGACAGATGGCCTCAATTTCAATGCTGTAGAGGGGTAGATAGCTATGAGAGTGAGCAAGGAATGCGAATGCATAACCGAAGGGGATCAACAGAACTCGAAAGGTGTTCAATAATGGTTTCCAAAGCAAGCGAGGTTCCATATTAATATACGAAGTGATGTAAAATGTCATCTCCACAGACTAGCGTCTATGGAGATCTGTTGGCTTTGCATACTGGCGACTGTAAAAGTCTTCCATCTGTGAGCGTCAACCATCGTCTACATGGATTGACCCAAAAATGGAAGCAAAGAGAGGAAGAAGAGGAAAGAAAAGGGTCTGAGAGCATGTTCTGATACCCCGGACGGGCCTAGGACATTTTTTGATGCCCTAGAATGCTATCTGATGGCTGACATGAGCTTGTTGGATGTAGTTGGATACCATCACCTTCTGACCGAGGGAGTGTTACCCAGTGAATATGGTGCTAGAGCAGGAGCTCACTACGGTGGAGTGGGGGATCATCACACTATGCGAGCTGGAGCATGTATGACATTGGCCACATCTGAGAGTGCATAATGCACTTATGTTTGCTCTAATCGAGAGGTGGCATAGTACCACATCAAGATTTCACTTCCCAATGGGGGAAGCTACTATCACCCTTCACGACATGTGGAGGATTTACAGAGTGTCAATTCAGGGGTTGATACCCGAGTACTGCTTTGAGGGTTTGGAGCCATACATGGAGATGGCATTTGGATGGAGGTATGCATATCTACCAATGATACAGTAGTGGATGTCCTAGACGATGCAACCACGGTTGCAATGGGTGGCCTTATACTTGGTTGGTTTGATAGGAGGTCGATTGATACCTGATCATGCAGGTAAGGGATTCCCTATGGGTTGGGCGCAGGTTCTTAGTAGCATGGTGGAGGACGGAGACCAGTACTGCTAGGGATACACTATTCTTGGGTAGCTTTATTATGATCTACACATGTGCGCCTACTGTAAGGGTAGGGCACTAGGGCCAGGATGCACACTGCTTCTTGTATGGGCATGGGAGCACATTCTGGTCATACGACCGATTAGGCACCGAGAGACCAGAGTAGCTTACGAGCTATTTGTATGCAGATACAGGCCATCAATTAGCTATGAGGCCACAAATTTAGTTAGTTACTAGTGACGGAGACGTGATAAGATGGGGAATATATAGTTGGCACCCTATGCGAGGTGCGAGGCCTAGGGACATGAGTTCCCACAGCAGGACCAATATGTAGAGGGTGAGTTTAATGACTCGTATTATATGAGATTTTTTCAGACTAACTACTGGTTGATTGGGAGGACAACATATATGATCTCTAGGTACATGTCATCTAGGGTACAGAGATAGATGGGACAGGTCCAAGAGGCAGTTCCAGATGGGTTCCCACATCCATTGGTGACTTGAGAGGTGGGTAGCATCTGGGGGATGGGAGTGAATCCCTGCATAGCATGAGCATCTTTTATGGGGATGATAGAGGTCCCATGGATCAAGCCATGAGAGTCACTAAAGGATGCAAGCGTAGTCCCAACATACGCTCAGTGGTGGGCATCACACAGACCAATCAGGTTGACAGTGCCAGGGATAGTGTAGGAAGATGAGCAGCTATGAGATGGAGGGGATGGAGGAATCCAGGATGGTGACAATGATGATGATGAGGATGGAGTGGGGGCTGGGGGAGGAGAGTCTAGCCCAGGGTGGCAGTACAAAGAAGACAAGGACAGGTGGAGCTACCAATAGGGAGGCAGCCTGCCATAGTTCCAAGTGCATAGGTATAGGATCTGGGATAGGATCAGGAGCCACAGGGGCCACTTGATCAGCCACAAGGACCAGAAGGACAGGGGCCATAGGTACAGGGATGACCAGCTGGGCACATAGCCCAGGAGGTGTATGACACTATGGTACCTGAGAGGGATAGTCTTCAGACTGAATTAGGTAGGGTACAATGCTTGCTAGTGACATCTCAAGCAACTAAGGTGAGTGTGCAAGAAGAGATTCATAGGCTACAGGGATTGCTAGCTACAGCTCAGGCTACATTGAGCAACTTATAGATAGAGCTAGCTAGGATACAAGGGGAGGTAGCAGCAAAGAATGCTCAGGGAGATAGTGTGCAAAGAGCACTAGATGTATTACAAGATCAGGTTGATAGCAGAGAATTTTCCATTAATGAGGAGCATGTGGACGTAGAGGAGCTGGTAGCTATGTCAGCACAAATAGCAGCTCTGACAGTAGAGAAAGACCTAGCATGGAGATGTGCAGAGGATTATAGAGAAGATCAAGATATAGCTCATTTGATTGGTAGGGCTGCAAGTGTGGGACAGATGATGGTAGATCCTATGATAGAGCAGAGAGAGGCTGGTGAGAGAGGATGAGAGGCCACATATTATATGGGTCTCTATTACAGTGTAGTGCCAGAGGAGTCACAATAGCCTGCTTACTCAGAGAGAGCACAAACAAAGAGCATAGAACAAGTCTCACAGGGATCGGTGGGATTACCACCGTGCCCAGGCAGTGGTGCAGGACCATCGTGGCCACCACCATGATTTATTTCACACCAGTTTTGATACACCTTTTTGTATGATTCATGCAACACATTATGTATGAATTTGACATTTTGAGATATATACATGGACTTTGGGGACTATTTGGACCTTATGGACTTTATTTATGATGCTATATGATATGATGTTTAGGTAGGATGTATGGATGCATTATGGTTTATGTTATATGATATTTATGACTAACATGCAAGATGAGATGCTTATATATATGTTAGATGTGATGTGTTAATGCTTATAGATGGATATATTTTGACATGTATTGATGTAATGCAATGATTAATGCATATAAAATGAATTAATCCTAAAATGATGTTAAGAACATAACAATGCAACTAAATAATGAATGCAACTATAATATGATTAATGGATAATGGATGAAATGCAACTATATGCAACTATAATATGCAACAGAATGAAATGTAATTTTTGCCCCACTTTTGGTATTTATACCTCAAGACAAAAAAGGATGTTTTATGTGTAGTAGTAGTCATGGAAGTTTCATGAAAGTCCAGAGTCTAAGTCTAGAAATCCCCTTAGGATAGAAGGCCTTTACCAGATTTCCCTAACTTGACTTCTCCTTCCTAAGTTGGGTGAATTTTGGGTCTGAAATCATATTTTTATCGGGTAGGTTAAGTTCCCAATACAGTAAAGGCCGTGTTTTAAAAGATCCTAACCTCAAAATCACATACAAATGAAATACTTTGCCTCATATCTTCAAGTTTCAGCATTGGCGGTAAATCAAGTTTTAGCTTCTCCATGGCAAAAAATCACATATGGAGTGCACTTTCCGCAATTGACAGACTTAAGAATATCAGAGGTAAATAAAGATGGAAAATGAGGAAGTTAGGAACAAGAAAGCTTTGAACACTCATATCACACCTATGGGAAACAAAATAAATGACCAAGCGAAGAAAATCTCATGGAATTCTCCATAGGCGAAAAAGCGAAAAATGGCTTCTCCTCTGCTCCTACAGGCGGGTTTCGACTCACGAGATGCGTTTTTTGCCAAACTATCAAGGTGAAGAAGTTTTGAAATATAATCCATCCCATAAGAGATTCGGCATATACGAAAGCCAATGGAATCAATATATATCATTTTGGCACCCCCATAGGCCAGATTTCTCCACTGGAAGATTTTCAGACAGAGAGCACTCCAAAAGTATTTTTCTGCCCAAAGGAGAAGCGGAAAAGTAATTTTCCGCCACTTCAAGAAGGTTACCGTTACGGTTACTAAATTAAAAAAATGTTTTCTAATGGCATGTAAAGAAAATTAATTAATTCAAATAAGGCCATTTTACTTTGTAATGGACTCGTTCATTAATGTAAAGGTCTTTTCATTCATGTGGCGTGGGAAGCGGCCGTTAAACAGTAAGAATTCAAAAAGTATAAAATCAGTTGAAGATTTCGAACTGGAACCACCATTGCTCACCAAATTGTTTGAATTTGAAGTAGCTAAGATTACTTTCTCATTGTATTTGTATCCCAAAGAGAAATTTGAATCTCTGGGTTGAATCATACTCACATCGTTTCTAAATTTGTAGGATTCAACGGAATGAATGACATTATCTCCAAGTGGCACAAAATCTCAGATACCTCACTGAAGTTCTTTCACATGCAAAAATTTTAGAATAGATTAAGAGTGGAGAAGATGCACCCTATCACAGAGAAGCTTAAGGAGAGTGGGTTAGTCAAAGCCACCAACTTTCCTATAGCCGTTCAAGCTCCTGAGCTGGTTCGGGAATGTATAGCTCGATACAACCCAGACACCAAGCAAATTATCCTACCAGAAAACACGGTGCTCCTCTCCATTAATAGAGAATTTTTCTAGAATTCCCTCCACATTCTAGAGTAGGCGGAATACTCTGAGATGACTTATAGCTAGGCAGTTTTTGAATATTCAGCAAAGAGACCGATGTGGAAAAGAGAGATTATGAAGTCATAGTTTAAAGAACCCAAGAGCACCAAGGGCAAGTTGCCCAAAACATTATTTGGCACAAATATGAAGCTAGAGATCATGGACATCCTGGTATTGATTCACAGGATTAGAGGTGAGAGCGAAGCTCTTAATTTTGTTGAACAACAT
Source organism: Thuja plicata (assembly GCA_018584345.1). NCBI lineage: Eukaryota > Viridiplantae > Streptophyta > Pinopsida > Cupressales > Cupressaceae > Thuja > Thuja plicata. The sequence continues at coordinate 1,283,194 of MU226856.1, read as the reverse complement.
TTCTTCCTAGTTCAGATAATCTATTCTCAGCACCATTTCATTGAATCGGCCCTGATGGTGAGTGAGAATCTCTCGGACGCCCTCAATAGGGCCAAGTTCCAGAATGAATTCTACATGTCTTCTATCCTCTTTTATATTTTAGCTACAATTCAAATCTGGCCTAGGCTTCCTAGGTTAGAGGAATTCCTAGATGATGTAAAAAGCTATGAGTTTTTCACTTCTTTGCAACTACAAAATAGTTATGCTGATTATCTCATAGTCAATGACGCCTTTACAATGAGACTGTGCAGGGAGCTACAAGGTTGTCTAGAAAGGAGATTTTCTCCAAAATCCATGGCCTTCATAAGCCAATTTGGATGCTATTTCATTCAGTTTGGAGATTTCTCATATCTTCGTCTTGCAGGTTTTGATGATTTTCCTTTGAAGCTACCCAGATACCCTACTAACATGATCGTGCTGATCGAAGTAATGAGGCAAGCACTCTAGGTGAATCTAATATATTAAAAGGAAAAGAAGAAAGGCTACGAGTTCCTAATGACCATCAAAGCTTGCAATTGTGCATCCCAGTCAGAGGCGAAGAATGTTCTTAAAACATTCTCAAAGAAGTTCTCTCTGTAAACGTATGATGTTCTAAGGCCCCAGTATGATCGAGTCAATTATGCTAGAGATGTCTTACTTCATAATTGGAGAAATGAGCACCATGAAAGTACATCCCACTTAGCCAAATAAATATGATGGCTAATTGACCAAAATGAGCACTAAATACTTTGTGAGAGATCTCTTCCAAATCATTGGTATGGCTATCAAAATCATGAGCATCAGCATGTAAGTTCCAGATCCAGTTGGTAGTATTGGGTCCCTTACAGATGAGTTGGGCCATTCACCATGTACCTGATATTAAGGACTATTGGGCCAATTGCAAAGATGACTTGGAGACTAGGGAAAGATTCTATGCTCAGTTAACCATTGAACAGATCAAAAGGTTCAATGTTAACATTACAGTAGAAGGGCTAGAAGATGATGGCAATCACCTGTATGATGACACATACTTGGAGAAGATAAAGTCCACCCCTATCAGCTTAGAGCCTATGCTAGACCAAGAAGTAAGTGACTTGCAGGCTCTAATGGGGGGGATTTATAAAAGAACAGTTCAATGGGTTGAGTGGACTGCGGGCCGAAGGGAGAGGTCAAAAAGGAAACCTCTTGCTCAACGAACTCTAGGGAAAGCAACTACTGGTGCCGCAACCACTTCCTCAGCAACAATCTCTACCATTTCAAGGGGATCAATTCAACCATCGGGAGGAGGCGATGAGCCACCTGAGAAAGCTTCTCTCTTAGAAAAGACCTATGGAGAAGGTCCTCTTCCAGATATCGGAGTTACAAAAGAAGCAGTCCCGACGGACCAAATTAAGTCTACAGCCGAGCTTTCTAAAGCTACAGAGTCTAAATAGCCGATTAGTGCTATTGTTGTAGATACTTTGTCCAGGACTTTGACCCAAGAAAATCCAAAGAGGGCATCCCCTATCATAGTTGAAGTGGGAGAAGATAGCCCTAGCACCTCTATAGAATCGGATAAGAGAGGTGGGGAGAAACAGGAAGTTTCTCAAGTTGTAAAATTGATCTCCTCCTCACCTACTTTGGTGAATCCATTTGCTTCTCACCCTAAAGTGACTCCTCCGCTCATAAGGAAGTTGTTCATCAAAGATCTGGTCTCTACCAACAAAGTCACCAACGCAGAGTCATGGATAGAAAACACTCTAGAGCACAAAAGGAAGAGAGTGGGAGAAGCAGTTCCCAGCCAAGACACTCTATCAAGGGCCTTTCAGCCCAAGGCTACCACAAGCAAACAAAAGAGTGTGAAGAAAATTTCTAATCTGGGTCATGATCCTAAGATGGGGCACTTCACCATGGAAGTAGCCAAGCCCACTAAAGAAGGCAGACTCAAAGATCTGGCAGCCTCGGACTTTTAGTTGCAGTCATTTGATATGGGATTGGCTCGACACAATATAAAGGTGGACTGGTGGAATTCCACTAATGTTATAATAGAGGAAGAGCTGGAGGACCTAAAGACTTCCAAAATTCAACTTAAGGCAGAAGTGGCTCAGCTAACTGATTTCATCAGACAGCTCTTAACTCCTATTGCGAGTGCTCCTAGTACCCAAACTTCATTTGATCCCAGTGCTGCTGAGAACCAAGCCATTTTGGCTAAGTTGCAAGATGATCAAAATTATGGGAAGATTGGTAAGACGTGGATCAAGAGGCTTGAGTCAGAAGGTCTAGCGATCATTGAGCAGTTAGGTAACGTTGTTCTAAGGCTAGAAATAGAGAAGAGAAACATTGAGAAGAATTTACAAACTCTCTCTATAGAAAGAGTAAGATGCCAAGAATGCATATTCATGTTGCATGTGGTAGTAAAGATGAAGACTAAGGAGGCCCTAAAAGCTAAGATCCTATAGAAGGGTGATGAGTCATTGATCGAATGGCTCCAAAGTCTGGAGTTCAAAATCAAGATGATCATTCAGGCCAAGACCGGACTACAACAAACAGATGTGAAAGTGCAAGAGGAACAAAGTAAAGATTATAAAATGCTCTTAGGAATTGATGTGGAATCACAAACCAGTGGTCAACATGTAGAATTCATTCATAGATTATATGCACAATTTAGCAGAGTAGTCTTCAACTCATTTAGTCAAGGTGCCAGAACTCTAGCAATTGAGTGGATGCATCTTTAGGGATATGGAGGAAATGAAAGATCAGACAGAAGCAATCAAGACTGTAGCCAAAGAACATTCCAGATGGCTCATCTGTTACACCAATGTCCATGTCAACAGACATGAAGAGATCATCCAAGTCATCACTGCTATAATTGCCTATAGGGCCAAATTAGATAAGGGGAAAGAAACTGAATCATAAATATATTTTCCCCTTATGCTATTTTTGTTTTATTTTGTAATGGATAAACCTTTGGTTATCATTTCTAGTTGGGGAAGTTGAACCATTTTGGTTACCCCTTTTTGTAATGGTTCAATCTAGAACTCTATATGTATTATTCCCAAAATCAATATAAGGGTCGGCTAAATTTTGGTGTGAAGAATAGCATTGTTGCTGAGTCAATTGTGTATGTCTGAATGCCATTTCTTTAACTGTTCCATTGCATTTCATTTATCTTTCTGTTGAATTTGAACATCTCTTTTGTGTTAGATTTGTAATCTATATTTGAACTAGAATTTTGTATTATGATTTGATACAGCTAATTAAGGGGAAAATCAGTTTCTATTCTAAGTTTTGGGAATGTTCTTATGACATAGATCGACTCAATATCATTACATTGTTAACTTTCAGTCTTGTATCTACATTTTTAGTAATTTTCCATGCATTACCAGTTTTGGGGAATTAATCTTATTGATAAAGTCTCAGAATTGGCTAGATTTAGAATTGTATTTACTTCACCTGAGCTATTTTCTATCTAGGTTTAGCTTGGTTTACCTCTCCTGCTCTCGGGTTAAGAGCATACCCCTGTTAGATTAGGAAAGATTAAAATTTATTGAATATTATTCATATAAGGGAGCTGTACCTTCCAATTCAGAGGGAAAATAGG
>MU226856.1:1214880-1266031 GCA_018584345.1 Thuja plicata | reverse complement strand
AATGATAAGTTAATTTACCGAGTTACAGCAGTTTATATCTAAGACATCTAAGGGACTTGTGGATTTATTTTTGTGGTAACTGATTCACCCCTCCCCTCTCAGTTACTCCATCCATATTTCCAACAAGCCTATGTGGCTACAAAGAAGTCAACCTGTCAAATAGTTGTACCCTACTTGACCAAGTTATGAAATAATGATTCAAGATGGAGATGTACCATGTCACTTCAACATGTAAAGTAGGTAATTTATTGTATGCATTTAGGATTATATTATTTTTATCTTTTAGGATATCAATCCTATATTGAATTATATTCCAAAATGCATTTATGGCAATCTCATTATCCCTTTTAGCCATATCCTCTATTTTTGCTTCTTCATCTATTTCAACTTTTTCTTATGTATGTGGACGCTGCTCTGAGGGTACATATACAACTTTTGGCTTTTCTTGCAATTGTTTGGTCAATTCAGCAATTACCCTCTCTAGTTAATGAATCTTGATTTGGCATAATTCTATGTCCTTAGCCAGGGCACTAGCCTCATCTACTAAAGATTCACATGTTTCAAACAATTGCTTTGTCTTATCCTCATTCAAATGTGCCTAGTGTGTCATTACTTGGGAAATATCCAAGTCACCCATGTCTTGAACTGACCACACCATTTGGTTCCCCACCATGCTCTCTTAATTATTTAAAAATTGGGGCTTCTAGCCTCTAGGACATAGGCTCCACATGGCAACTGCTTGGGAATTTGGACTATATCCAAATCCTTTGATCATATCACCAATTTGGACCTCAGTTGTCATCTTTAAGTCTGGTTTCTTTCTTATTTGGTCTATTATAAATGCTAAGGCTAAATCCCAGCCTTCAGCAAGCAACATTCCACTATCTAAGACTAATTTCATGGCTTCTTCAGGAGTAATATCCTCAGCTTTAGGATCATATATTTGTAGAGCTAAGTGAGCCTCATTTGTCACTGCTTCCTCACCAGCTAATTCTGGTTGGTACATGATATGGTAAGATATGAGGAGGATGAGAACATCCATAGACTCTAATCATTGTAAAATTTCTCTCCAAATAGAAGTCACCCTAGTTATGATCTCCCTCCCATTTGTCTACATACTCACAAGGTCTAAGCAATTATAACACCTTTACTAGGAGCCTAGTTTTGTTCACTCCTAAACTTTGCATAAATGGGTAAACTACCCAATTCTCAAATCTGCAAAAGTCACATTCTTTGGCAGTGAAGTTCCAAATTTTAATCCAAAACTGGATAAGGTTGGGCTGGTTGTAATATAATTGCTGAGGGTTCAAATTTGGCAAATCCTTAATATTATAGTTGAAATGCAACAAAAGATGCATCAAGATTGAATAATGCAAGAACTTAGGCTCCTTCTCTTTCTTTTGAATGGCTACAAATCCTTCATGCATCCTGTTGATAATATATTGAATGTAGTCATAGCTGGTATTGGAGTGTACATCCTATAGGTCTAAGACCATCATGAGAATACTAGCACCAATTCTCCCAATTCCTCCATCCTTTCCCAACACTTTTTATAGGGCATATGCAATGTATTTCATATAGAAATTTAAAGCCTTGTAGCAATAAGCTGCAGTTCCTAGTATAGGGGTAATATGGTGTTTGACCTCACTAAGAATGTGCCTTTTTAATTGAGTCCTAACCACTCTATGCTTTAGCCTATACCTTTCCTCTTGTCTAGGAAGGTCTATCTCTGTGGACATTGTAATGTATAAGCCAAAAGTTTGCATGAAATAATTTCTATTCAAGGCCACTTAGAGAGTGTCATCATTCTTCTTAATTTTTTTGGTCAATGGGTCATAATGGTGTGCTAGTCCTAGGAATAGGTCTACATCTAAAAACACATCAGGGACTAACAACCTATATAATCCACAAGTCCAAGGGTTTGAAATAGGCATAGCTTTATCATAGTTTTTGTAAAAGTAATTCAAAAGAGAAAAACTTGTGGACCTTGGATTTTTGGCATCTCTTATGTTGGCATACTCATATGATACAATATCTGCATTTTCCTTCTTGTTTTGAGTGGAACTAGGTAGCAACTTTAGAAACCCATTAGAATAGTTTCTCTTTCCTTTAGCATCTTCATCAACATCATCACTTCTCCCACTAGTGGAGGCTACGCTGCTCTACTCATTTTTCTCAATTCTATACTACTCTACACCCTTTCTTATCGATATTGAGACAAATCTATTCTCAGAAACCCTATTCTTCTCTGGAACACATAGAAGACAATTTGAAATCACTGAATTCCTAGAAAAATCACATTGAATTCAATAAAAACTTCACTAAATTCACTCCTTGAAATTAACACTTCTTCTCTTAGACATAGAAAATTAGCAAATTTCTTGCTCTGGAATTATCTAAATGCAAGGTAACTAAAAATGAATGTAATATACTCCTTTTATGGTAACAATTCACAAAGTACACAGCTCATAATTAGAAAATTGATCACTTTTGCCTTTAAGTTTTCATACTGTGTCATTAATCCAATTCCTAGCCGTAGCCTCTGAGTGTGATAGGAAATCAAATTCAAATGAGTGCATTCACAGTAAAAACCCTTATAAAATTTGAACAGAATCACCTTTGATATAATTGGCTCTTTTTTAGACATCTCAGCTACTTTTCCCACATAGTCATTAATTCTCTACATTCCTATTGGTCGATGATTTCAACAATGTCATGTCAGCAACTACCTTTACTCTTTTAACACCTTAATTGTCATTTTCCTTATCTGGCGACCACGTGACTATGCATTGTCTCCTTATTGCTAAACAAATCTCTTAACCTTAGTTTCTTTTTGAGACCTAGCGACAATAAGCTTTTCTTCATTTTACTTTAACTGTGGTTCACTTCTAGCGACCTCGTGACTGAAGGAATCCAAGTCGCTGAAAGAAATTCTTAACTCATAGTTTATTAAGAGACCTCCTGACCACCCTAGATCTTTCTTAATCTACATCTGACGACTGACATTAAACTCCTCATTATTTATTCTGAACCTTAATATACTTCTGGAGACTTGGCGACTATAGTTTAATACGACATTTATTTTGTCAGTCTCTAAGTCGCCATAAGAAATTTGACTTAGCCTTTTCATCTAGAGATCATGCAACTACTGTTGATCTTAATCCTTAAGCATCCAACAGTCCCACCAAGTCACTGATTACATTATAATAACCCTGAAAGATCTAGAGACCTAGGGACCAAAGTAAAATTTATACCTTAGTCTCTTATTCGCTACATAGAATTTCTTCATTTGGAGACCATGCGACTCATTGCTTTCTAACTTACCATTAACCTAATCTGATCTGGAGACTGCACAACTATGGAAAATCCAAGTCACCAGACACTTTTCCTTAACCCATGATCTGTTCTGTGACACCGCGACCAAAGCCTCTGTCTCCATGTTGCCAAAAAATATTTAAAAGGTTAATATTACTTGGAGACTTCGCAACTAAAAGAAATCGCTATGTCTGTTGACTTTTAAGGGAATATTATTTTCTCTCAAAGACAACCCAACTAAGGTGAATCGCTAAGTCTCATAATAAAATAGAATATTCATTTAGTATTAAGAGACTAGGTGACTAATCTTAAAAGGCACATGACTTATTACATGACTTAAGCTTCCGAAAATGTAACTCAAAAATATAAACCTGATTAAAATTTCTAGGGCTTTTGACATTTTTTCATACAATGAAACTTAAGACATAGGGTTTTTTACCATTTCTCTAGATTTTGACCTAAGAACATGGAACTTTCTCATGGATTTTGCAATTTTTGACACACTTTAAGAATTTGTGCAATTCTCAGTCATGAGGACATAAAATTTTTTAGGGTAAACACCAGAACTAGAAATACAACCAACAATGGCTCTATTTGAGGATGGCTACACATATTTTATGGAAAAGAATCTCAGAATCTCTGGTTGCATAGAACATCAAAAAATGAGAGCAATGTTGACTAACCTATTACAGAAGGGAAACACACAACTGAAGGAAATTATTTACAATATGACACATACTTACTTGTGCATGAACTTTGATTCTTAATTGAAAAAGGGCTTGAGAAATTTCCCATGCACAGGCAACTCAAAATCTTCTCCATTCATATTCTTTAGCAGATAGGAATCCTTTCCATAGCTTTGTGAGATAAAAAAAAGTCCAAGCCATAATGACTCAAATTTTTTGTGTTTTCATTTATCTTCTGCTCTTACATTCCACTAAAGAACTAGGTCATCTAGTTGGAATTTTCTTTCAGTAGCCCTTCTTTCAAATAGGTATTTCATCTTTTGTTGTAACTTAATGTTTTCCTTTTTTCTATCTCTTCTTGTTTTATCCAACTATGCCAACTAGATCATTCTAATTTACATAGTGTCAGAAACATCTAACCGCTCTTCTTGCATAAACTGATATACTGGTAACAAATTATCGATAGGCATTCTTGACTGTAAACCATATACCAACTTAAATGGAGACTTTCCTATTGCTCTCTTAACTGTTATTCTATCAGCCTAGAGTGCTAGCTTCAATTTAGTATGACATGCTCTCTTATTCTTTTCAAGAGTCTTTTTCAATATCTTCAAAATACTTTTATTACTAGATTCAGCTTGTCCATTTGCCTGTGGATGATATGGAGATGAATATGATATTGTAATCCCATATTTCTCACAGAAATCTATTATTTCTTCTGATCTAAAACTCATGGCATTATCCATTACTTATTTTGAAGGTACACCAAATCTGGTCATAATATTTTCCATTATAAATTCAGTGACTACCTTGCTTGTTACCTTTTTTGTAGGAATGGCTTCAATCCATTTGGTAAAATAATATGTGGCTACAAGTATCCAACTATGTCCTCCACTAGATTTCTCTTGAAATTCACCAATGTAATCAATTCCCCACATAGTAAAAGGGGCTTTATTACTTACTAGGTTTAACAATGGGGTTCCTAAAAATTTGAGCTTATTTGAGAACCTTTGACAAGGCTCACACTTTTTGACATATGCATATGTATCTCTGAATAAACTAGGCCAATAGGACCTAGCCCTTAAAATCCTGTGGGTAGTAGTCTTGGTAGAAAAATGACCTCCACACTCCCCTGCATGCATCTCACTTAAAACTTTCTCAGATTGACTTTTATCTAGACATAACAACAATACACCATTTTTGTCTTTCCAATATAGATCTCTTTTGATTAAGGTGTATTTTTGGCCTTACAATCTAAGACCTCTCTTTTTATTATCAGTCATAACACTAGGACACTTGGCATTTTTTAATAAGTACAAAATATAAGCATAAAATGGTTATCTTTCTATACTTGTAATAGTTTGATCATGTGTCTCTGTATCATTTACTTGTACTAAATCCAAGTTTTCCTTTGTCATGATTTTTGCCAAACCTTGGCCTCTTGTTAGGGTTTTTTCTTGTAGGACCTCTAAAATGCTTAAATACTTGATTAACTCTATGACTCCCAATGCCTTAAAATTCTGACTCAAGCAAGAGAAAACTCTAATTGATGAGGTATTTTGATAACACTGGGGATACCTATTATCACCTCCTTTTTGAGATCCACTGACTCAGACAGGTTTTACCTATGATTGATTACTAACATGACAGTATCTTTAGAGTGGATTTTACTTATGTACTGAATGCTCTATTCTTATATGGATAAATAGATAACAATGCAGATAACTATGATTACTCTGAGGAAAATTTTAACAATCCAAATCATTATCTTGATGATGACATACAACAACATGATAAGGAATTTCATCCTTCTTTCCTTTTATAATTCTTATGAATTTAGGAGGAGTAACCTATTTGATTTTCTCTTTAAGAAATCAACAAACTCAAATTATAAACTCTGTGAGTACAATTGATTTTAAATATATTCTCTTTGGGTAAATGTAATTGATTTTGAATAGTTTTAAATATTTGGATGCTGATGGATTAGGTTCTAGACCAGTGTCTATCCTCAGGATATAGAGTCAAAAGATATAAATCCACAGAGATAAACAAATAAGAATATTGTAGGATGCCTTACAACCTACATAAAACTTAGGTAAAGTGCCTTACAAATTACCATGTCACTCCCACAATGTTGTATGAAAACCTCAATCACTGTTGTACTCTCTGAAACTACTAACAAAATTTAATTCTCCCCTTACAAGAAACTTGCAAATAATTAGATAGCTACCTTATAGCCAATATGTTTAACATGCCTTACAAATTAAACATAAAATATTGCACACAATAAGAAAAAAGACAACAACAATATAGAATAAAGTTGCACTGTATTTTATTCATAAATTTCTGCTTCAATATATATAAAGGCTAAAAGCTCAAAAAAATAGACTAAAATCTAGAAGTCTGGCTTAGAATTATATTTCATCTCTCCTGAGAAATATTAAACTTGATCTATATATGTCTAAACCATCTTGGAATCCTTAAGATAGGGATGCAAAAAGCTTCAGATGGTTTAAGAAACCTAACCCTAAAATTGCAGAAAAAACAAAAGAGAACAGTGACCCAAGTGATGGAAAGACAAAAGTAGAGGATGAAATTTGATCTGCTCCTTGTCTTCATATGATCTTCAAAATCTTTGGTTTGTGTACTCCTAGTATATTTTTTGATATTATTTAATGATTAATAACCTACTTTTTCTCAAAGAACTGTGTGTCGGATCCTCAAACAGTCTTTTATTCCTCAAAAAGTCAAGTATGGCAGCTTTCTTCTTTTTTGTCTTTATATGAACATTGGCACCTTCATAGTCTGATTATGTTCAAGATAGCATCAAATTTTTTCATTGAGACCAAGTGACCACCATTATAGGCTAACCTACACTTGTGTTTTATGATTTCTAACCTTCCTATGCTCTTAGCTCAAGTGCCAAGTAAACATTTTTTCACTCTTTGTCGAAGACATCAACATCCACTACAAGAGCCTTCTTTTTCTTTGGCTTTGTCTTCAAGTCCCATGCTGCCACATCATCTTCTAAAAGCCAATTAAAGCTCTAAATTATTTTTATTTGTTCCATTTTCCTCTCCCATCTTACATCAGTTATGCCTTTAACATCCACTATGAATTTATTGATGTCAGTTTCTGCCTTGAAAGCTTCATCTAAAATCTTATTATAGCTTTCCATATCTAGATATTAATTTGAAATAAATTCCTCTTTATTAGGTAGCATGGTGTCAAATTCAGTTTTCCAGGCCTCTAAGGCCTTAATTTGATCATCCTCTCCGTTGATTGGAGGAATAAACTGGTTAAAACTTGATCCCAAGAGTCTGATCTTTGCCTCAATCTGATTTAACTTTCCTTTAAAGAAAGGTAAAGTCACATTTATTTTCTCAATCTCATACCCCACCTATGTCACAATCTCTAGTAGATATAGCCTATGTGGCTACAAAGAAGCCAACCTCTCAAATAGTTGTACCCTACTTGACCAAGTTATGAAATAAGGATTCAAGATGGAGATGTACCCTGTCACTTCAACATGTAAAGTAGGTAGTTTATTGTATGAATTTAGGATTATATTAGTTTTATCTTATAGGATATCAATCCTATGCTAAAGTATATTCAATAATGCATTTATGGAAATCTCATTATCCATTTTAGCCATATCTCTATTTTTTCTTCTTCCTCTATTTTAACTTTTTCTTCTGTATGTGGAGGCTTCTCTGAGCATACATATACAACTTCTGGGTTTTTTTGCAATTGTTTGGTCAATTCATCAATTACCCTCTCTAGTTCATGAATCTTGATTTGGAATAATTCTCTATTCTTATCCAGGGCACTAGCCTCATCTACTAAAGTTTCACATCTTTCAGACAATTGCTTTGTCTTATCCTCATTCAAATGTGCCTAGTGTGTCATTACTTGGGAAATCTCCAAGTCACATGTGTTCTGAACTGACCACACCATTTGGTTCCCTACCATGCTCTCTTGAATATTTAACAATTGGGGCTTCTGGTCTCTAGGACATAGGCTCCACATGGAAACTGCTTGGGAATTTGGACGATATATGAATCCTTTGATCGTATCACCAATTTGGACCTCAGTTGTCATCTTTAAGTCTGATTGCTTTCTTATTTGGTCTATTATAAATGTTGAGGCTAAATCCTAGACTTCAACAAGAAACATTCCACTATCCAAGACTGATTTCCTGGCTTCTTCAGGAGTAATATCCTCAGCTTCAGGATCATATGTTTGTAGAGCTAAGAGAGCCTCATTTGTCATTGCTTCCTCACCAGCTAATTTCAACTGCTCTTTGACCTATTTCTTCTTAAGCCATCTGAGGAAATCTTTGAATTCATCAGTTTTTATGAAATTGTCATCTTTTAAAAACTGTTGTTGGTGGTCAGTTTATCATCTATACATGTTTTTAGAGGCAAATCTATGTCTTCTTCCACTTCTTTCTGCAATTTTTTCCCTCTTCTTATATCTTTTCTTAGATTATGATCATAGGCCCTATTACCAGGAATAAGGGCACTTACTCTATATTTTTTCCTTTATTTTCTCTCATAAGCTTTAGCATGAGAAGAATGACCAAGATCAATCTTTTTCCTCTTAAGGGCAGGCTCATCTGTACTCTCCAGCTCTGTTTCCTTGGTTAAATCAATGGTGATCATTTCACCTGTTGTCATTGCTTGTTCATTGCCTTGTGGTGGCTGATCCATTGGAGGTGGGGTTGGAATTGAATATCCTCCATCTCTATCCTCCTCATACTCTAAATCAGAGTGCTCTAGCTCTTCTTGCCCTTTTCCTTTCACAATCAGGTGATCCTCAAGTTGTTCACAAAGGGTGTGCTGGTTGTTCAACATAGCTTTAATTCTATCAAAATAGGGCAAATCAAGGAAGAACCCTCCAAATGCCACTTCTCTTCTCTTCACTTGTCTTTCCAAATCCAATATTTCTTGGATTTTGTCTCTTTTCAGATTCATCTCTCCTTCATCAATAATATTTCTTGTAGCATCTTCCTCCACACATTCACCATGTAGATAAGTGTTAAGAATGGTGGGAGTAATGAGTTTCTTAGCTCCTGCAATGAAACCTTCTGTATTAATATACTTGTATAAGGCAACACCCATCTTGTAGTCATTCATCCAGTTGCTCACTAAGTCAATGGCCTTCTTGCCAATTGTAAATTGATATATATTGAACTATCTAGGGGTAAATGTCCCCTTCCTATGAGGTGCAAGGTGTTCCTTATCAGTTAACATAAGCTGCCAAATGAATTCCATTTGCAACAATTCTGGTTGGTACATGATATGGTAAGATATGAGGAGGATGAGAACATCCATAGACTCTAATCATTGTAAAATTTCTCTCCAAATAGAAGTCACCCCAGTTATGGTCTCCCTCACATTTTTCTACATACTCACAGGGTCTTAGAAATTGTAACACCTTCACTAGGAGCCTAGTTTTGTTCACTCCTAAACTTTGCATCAATGGGTAAACTACCCAATTCTCAAATCTGCAAAAGTCACAATCTTTGGCAGTGAAGTTCCAAATTTAAATAAAAAACTGGATAAGGTTGGGTTGGTTTTAATATAACCATTGAGGGTTCAAATTTGGCAAATCCATAATATTATAGTTGAAATGCAACAAAAGATGCATCAGGATTGAATAATGCAGGAACTTAGGCTCCTTCTCCTTCTTTTAAATGGCTACAAATCCTTCATGCATCATGTTGATAATATATTGAATGTAGTCATAGCTGGTACTAGAGTGTACATCCTATAGGTCTAAGACCATCATGAGAATACCTGCACCAATTCTCTCAGTTCCTCCATCCTTGCCTAGCACTCTGTATAGGGAATATGCAATGTATTTCATATAGAAACTTAAATCCTTGCAGCAGTAAGGTAAAATTCCTGGTATACGGGCAATATGGTTTTTGACCTCACTAAGGATGTGCCTTTTTAATTGAGTCCTAACCAATCATGACTATAGCCTATACCTTTCCTCTTGTCTAGGAAGGTCTGTCTCTATGGACATTGTGTTGTATAAGCCAAAAGCTTGCATGAAATAATTTCTATTCAAGGCCACTAAGAGAGTGCCATCATTATTCTTAATTGTTTTGGTCAATGGGTCATAGTGGTGTGCTAGTCCTAGGAGCAGGTCTACATCTACAAACACATCAGGGACTAACAACCTAGCCAATCCACAAGTCCAAGGGTTTGAAATAGGCATAGCTTTATCACAGTTTTTTGTAAAAGTAATTGAAAAGAGAAAAACCTTTGGACCCTGGAGTTTTGGCATATCTTATGTTGGCATACTCATCTAATAGAATATGTGCATTCACCTTCTTGTTTTGAGTGGAACTAGGTAGCAACTTCATAAACTCATCAGAATAGTTTCTCTTTCCTTTAGCATCTTCATCAACATCATCACTTCTCCCACTGGTGGAGGCTACGCTGACTGCTCTACTCATTTTTCTCAATTATATACTACTCTACACCCTTTCTTACTGATATTGAGACAAATCTATTTTTAGAAAACCTATTCTTCTCTGGAACGCATAGAAGACAATTCAAAAGCACTAAATTCCTGGAAAAATCACTTTGAATTCAATAAAAACTTCACTAAATTCACTCCTTGAAATTAATACTTCTTCTCTTAGACACAGAAAACTTAGCAAATTTCTCGCTTTGGAATTCTCGAAATGTAAGGTAACTGAAAATGAACGTAATATACTCCTTTTATGGTAACAATTCACAAAGTATGCAGCTCATAGTTGAAAAATCGGTCACTTCTGCCTTAAAGTTTGCATACTATGTCATTAATCCAATTCCTAGTTGTAGCCTCTGAGAGTGATAGGAAACCAAATTCAAATGAGTGCATTCATAGTAAAAACCCTTATAAAATTCAAACAGAATCACCTTTGATATAATTGGCTCTTTTTTAGACATCTCAGCTACTTTTCCCACATAGTCATTAATTCTCTACATTCCTATTGGTCGTTGATTTCAACAATGTCATGTCAACAACTACCTTTACTCTTTTTATGTGTTAAGTATCATTTTCCTTATTTGGCGACCATGCGACTATGCATTGTCTCCTTATCGGTGAAAAAATCTCTTAACCTTAGTTTCTTTCTGAGACCTAGCAAGAACAAGCTTTTCTTCATTTTACTTTAACTGTGGTTCACTTCTAGCAACCTCGCGACTGAAGGAATCCAAGTCACTTAAATAAATTCTTAACTCATAGTTTATTAAGAGACCTCTTGACCACCATAGATCTTTCTTAATCTACATCTAATAGCTGACATTAAACTCCTCATTATTTATTCTGAACCTTAATATACTTCTAGAGACTTGGCAACTATAGTTTAATACAACATTTATTTTCTCAGTCTCTAAGTTTCCATAAGAAATTTGAATTATCCTTTTCATCTGGAGATCATGTGACTACGATTGATCTTAGTCCTTAAGCATCCAATGGTCTTGCCAAGTTTTTTATTACATTATAAGAACCCTGAAAGATCTGGAGGCCTGGACACCAAAGTAAAATTTATACCTTAGTGTCTTAATCGCGAGATAGAATTTCTTTATTTAGAGACCATGCGACTCATTTCTTTCTAACTTACCATTAACCTAATCTAATCTAGAGACTGCGCAACTATGGTAAATCCAAGTTGCTAGACACTTTTCCTTAACCCATGATCTATTTCATGACACCCTGACCAAAGCCTTTGTCTCCAGGTCACCACAAAATATTGAAAAGGTTAATATTACTTGGAGACTTCGCAACTAAAAGAAATCGCTAAGTCTCTTGACTTTTAAAGGAATTTTCTTTTCTCTTAGAGACAATCCAACTAAGGTGAATTGCTAAGTCTCATAATAAAATGGAATATTCATTTAGTATTAAGAGACTAGGTGACTAATCTTAAAAGGCACATGACTTAAGCTTCTAAAAAGGTAACTCAAAAATATAAACCTAATTAATATTTCTAGGGCTTTTGACATTTTTGCATTGATATGATGTTAGGATCTAGGACTGTTGCATGTGAATAATAAATTTTTTACCACAATTAAATGAAGGTCTTCAAAATGTAATTAAGATGCTTTTATAAATATAATAATTAAATTACGATAAATTGAACAAAAGAGAGAAAGATGAGAGAAGACAAAACACAATTTGATAATGGAGTTAACCGATTAGCTACGTCTCTGGGTCCCTCCAATGAAGTGGCCAATCCTTGATTATGCTCTACAAAATGATTACAAGGTCTTCAACCTATTACAATATTCACATCTCCTCAGATGATAATGAATTACAAAAGAAAATCCTCCTTTTTCAAATGCAACAAGCTTGACTAAAAGCTCCAAATGCACAAGGACAAAATTCACTATCAAAGTCCTAATTCCAACTCTAAAATTCTCTCACAAATTTTCCTCCAAAAAATCACTACTAAAAATCCCCCCCGATATTCCTCATTTTGCCCCCTTTTATACATGAAATTTACCAAATATGGTTAATAACCATATGATTGGAAAATCTCATCCACATCTTCCAATTTTACACTATACCTTGGAAAAACCCCTTTAAATAACCTTAAAATCCTCGTAATATTTTAAAAATATAACTAACCCCTTAAAATTATGGGCTCTTATAAATCTGAGCTTAACAAACAACTTTACGGGTTTATTTTTAAACTTTATGGTTATGGGGTTTTATCTCTTTACTTTTTAGATCACCTTAGAAATAAATACAAATAGAAATTTGCCAAATACAACTGTGGAATTCCTGTGTGGCTTGTTGGTGGAGAGCGTAGTATGGTGGAGATCATGATTTTGAAACACTTCGCCACTCGCCTTTGGTTTTTAAAGCATAAGCAATGTTTTAACGTTTAAATAAGGGCAAAGTGCTTTACATTCCAATGTTAAGGTTTGGTGCAATGGTTCACAGGGAGAATGGTGAGAGGAAGGTTGAGGGTTCGAATCCTCCAACTAGAATTTTGACCAAATCCCTTGTACATCACTTGCCATGTCAGCATCCATTATGACTGTACTTGCTGACATCATCAAGTCAACCATTTCTTTTGCAAACTTTGACCACACATAACTTGAGCATACGAACTCCGATCAACTCCGTTCAAGTTGTGTTGGTTTCATTTTTTTGAGCTCTTCAACATGGTGCTGATTTCTAGAGCATTTGGAACATTTCAATTTTTTTAGTGAAATATCCACCTGGATCATGACTTATTACATGACTTAAGCTTCCAAAAGGGTAACTCAAAAATATAAACCTGATTAACATTTCTAGGGCTTTTGACATTTTTGCATACAATGAAACTTAAGACATAGGGGTTTTTACCATTTCTCTAGATTTTGACCTAAGAACATGGAACTTTCTTAGGGATTTTTCAATTTTGGACATACTTTTAGAATTTGTGCAACTCTCAGTCATGAGGACATAAAATTTTTTAGGGTAAACACCAAAACTAGAAATACAACCAACAGGAGTAACCTTAGGATACTTTCCTTTGGGGAAAATTATAGGTCATTCTTCTTCATCACTATAGAGAAAATCAAGGACATTGTATTCCATGTATTCATTTGATAGGGACCCCCAATGTTCAAAAATAGTTGATTTGTAGTGCATAAGTGCTTTATCTTTAGAGGGGGGTAATGGTGATGGTCTTCCATAAGACTTTAGAGAGAAAGGGAGTTGCCCAATACATAGAGCACTTTCAAATTTATATTCTCCCATGCCTTGATCTGTAAAAGTAGCCTTTGCTTTAGATGAGGATGGTTTGTCTTCAAGGACCTTGTCTTTAGTAACTTTTTCCTTTCCTTTGGATTTCTCATCTGGTGTCTCTAATGTATTTTCTAGGACTGATGGAGTGTTTGAAATAGGGGTTTCTTGATTAGAATATCGACCAAACTCATTCAATGGACTATAGTTAGGTTGTTTGCCTTCCAATCTTTTGTAGTATTGAAAGGGCTCAGGATCTCAAGGAATTGTGATTTCTCTACCATGATGTGGGAATTTTAGACATTGATGATAAGTAGAGGGTACACCTTTGATAGCGTGTATCCATGGTCATCCCAGCAAGATATTATAAGGTAGATCTAGATCTAGCACATGGAAAATAATTTCAATCAAGGTCAGGCCCACTTGTAAGGGTAGTGTGATCAAACCCTTTCTTTCTTGTTCATGATCATCATAGGCCTTTATTGTGATTTGTTTGTCTGCATCAATGAGGTCTTCAGAAAGACCGATATTGTGAATCATTTTCAATGTGCACAAATTCAAGCCAGATCCACCATGTATAAGGATTCATTTTATTCTTGTGGATTTGATTTTGCCTTCTATATGGAGGGATTTATTATGATGCAGGTTAGGACCATGAAATTCCTTATCGATGAAGACAAGGTGTTCTTGTACGGCTAAGTTTCCTATCATAGCTTGGAATTGTGCAGCGTTGATGTTCTCATGGATGCAGGATTCATTTAGAGCTTTATCAAGGATTTCTCTATGAATTGGCAAGGTTTTGAGGAGCTCTAGAATGGATATTTGTGCAGGTGTCTTCCCTAACTGATCCAATAGGTCATAGTGTGAGGTAGGCAGAACAGTAGTAGACGGTGTAGCTGGTGGATTTGTAGATGTAGAAGGTTTATCAGTAGCTTGAACAATGACTCTAGGTCTATGTTTAGTAGCATTATAATTATAAGCTTTGAGGATTATGGTGTTAACATGCATGTCAATTCCTTTAATGCGGCCACAAAGAGAGTCAAACCCAAAGATATCATTTTCATTTAGACTCCCACACATTTGATCATGGACTGTGATAGTATTGGTAGAATAGTCATATGGGATCACATTTGATGCATTGTTTTGATTTTGAGGTGGGAAGGGTTGATTGTAGACTTTGAGTTTTGCATTAGATGAGGATGCATTCTGACCTTCAACTTCAATTTTCCCATCCTCAATGAGATCTTGCACAAAGTGTCTAAGATTCATACATTTCTTGGTATTTTTCCCCTTGATGCAATGATAATCACGATATTCATTATCTCTATACCAAACAGGTTTAGGTTGGTTCTCATCAAATGATCGAGTATTTGGATAAATGATCATTTCTTGATCCGCAAGTTGTTTAAAGATCACATCTAGAGGTTCTGCCAAAGCTGTGAATTGTCACCGTTGTCGATTATCATTATTTTTGTTGTTGTTGTTGTTTTTGTTGTTGTTGTTGTTGTTGTAATTGTTGCGAGGAAATAGGAATGATTGATTGCACGGTTGTTGATTGTTGTTCTGATTGTGATTCTGATTGTTGTTCTGATTCTGATTGTTCTGATTATTCTGATTCTGATTTTGATTGTTGTTGTGATTTTGATTTTGGTTCTAATTTTTGTTTCAATTATTTTGATTGTTATTGTTGGATGCTTGGACAGTTTGAACATGTTTGGCATCAGTCACTCCACATTGACAACACCTTTGTTTTTACTCCAAAATTTTGGTTTATCATTGTTGGAGGGAGTATAATGTTTGATGCTACCTCTTTGCAAAAGCCTATCTTCAATATCTTTTCCCTTATTGACAAGGGACTCAAATGTGTCAGGTGAAGCCATTTTCATTTGGAAATACATCTCAAAGATTAAATTCTTTGTGAAGATGTCAATTAAGTGACTATAAGGTATTTTCCATGGCATGCGATTTGCAATATGTCTCCATCATTGCAAGAAACTAGCAAAGGTTTCTCCATTATTTTGTTTAGTATTGCACAAATTGCTGAGTGTTGCTTGATGCTCAATTTTATATGAATATTGTCCAATAAATTTCTCTACAAGATCAGAGAAAGTAGAGATTGACCCATAAGGAAGGGCCATGAACCATTCTAAAGCTGCACCTCCAAGACTGCTAGTGAAGAGTCTTTTTAAGTAATTCTCATTATAGGAAACTTCTTGACATTCAATGTAAAAATCTTTGAGATGTTGTAGAGGACATGTTTCACCTTTGTATTTATCAAATTTGGGCATCTCAAAGATTGGTGGGAATGGTTGCATTGTGATAGACTTGTCAAATGGATAGAGAAAAATCTCTTCAAAAGAAAACTCATTCTTGCCCCCATTTTGTAAGCCTTGTACAATGCTTTTGAGCTCATTGAATTGTTGGGTGAAATCTGGAGTATTCTTAGGAACAAACGGTGGTACATAACCTTTGCCTCCTCCAAATTATGCATTTGAAAACCCTGTCGAGGTCATACCAATAGTAGGAGGTGGTATATATTGATAGGCTCAGGATGTATTGGTTGCAGATGTCTTCATTCCTAATGTTTGAAATAGAGATGTAGGCAAGGGCACATAAATCTGCCCTATGTTGTTGACATTACCGCTTTCTCCTTGAGTCCTCGTCGTTTGAGTGTTGTTATGTGTAGTATTGTTTGGCAAGGTGCTTAGGATTTGTTGAATTTGTTTTGGTGTTAATTGAGGTACTAATGTGTTTTTTGACATAGGTATTGACATGGGTATGGATGTGGAAGGTTCACTAATAGGTCCTTTACCAGTATCACGTGATGATGTATCATTGGAAGTGGAAGTCATGGCTGCAATAGTGGCATCAGTGGCTTTGGTGACATTTTGAGTAAGGAGTGTTTCATCAAAGTCAACAGGCATTGTGACACCATTATGAACAAGATTCAAGAATATTTCAACACTGTTGTGCATAATGGCCTTCTCAACCATTTCTAAGTTATATGGGTCACTAAGGAAGTCCATCACTTGGGTGGGTCTTTCTTCTTGGTCCAATAACTCAATTTCTTTAGGAACTTCCTCAGCTTGTACTCCAATTCCTTGAAAATATTGTGTGGCAAAAAGATTCTCCTCACGAGTAATAGTGTTGAATGTTTCTCGCCTCATGTTTGTAGCTTGGGATCAAGTGACTACCATACAATGGTGGATTTAGAAAAATGGAAGACAAGAAGGTGTAAGAAATGAAATAAAGCAAAGATCTTGATTCTGGATTTCATTGGATTGATTGATGTTTGATTAAAGGCTGATTGATTGGTTGATTGGATTGGTTGATGTTTGATTGATTGATTTAAAGGTTTTGGGAACAAAACCTAAGCATGAAAAAACCTTGTGATGATACAAACAAAAAAAGGATTTAAAGCAACACCTATTCTACTTGAAGATGGACTTGTGATCTCAAGAAAAATGGGACATCACTAAGGGATTTAAATCACTTGAGACAAACTGATGGTCTACAAGCAATGTTGTGTTTGTTTGAGGATGAAGGTTTGTAATACTTTGATTAAGTTCTTTCAACCTAAAAGAATTGATTTGACTTGATGATTTGATCTAATTCTCCAAGAGAAGGAAGAATGATGATAGAAGAATGGAAGAATTGATCCTAGTTGTATTTTTCAATGGCGATGAAAGCACTGCCGATAGAATATTTAGTCATGAAGTTGCAGACTTTGTTGTTGTAAAGGAATTTATCAATTTTCTCTCGATGCTCAATCTCTTGTTTGATAGATGTGGTAATATGTTGATATTTCTTAGATTTGTGAGTGGTTTCCTTCTATTCTCTATAGACTGGAGGTGTTGGAAACTTAACCTTCTTATGTTTCTTGAAATTTTTCATGTCATATGAAAAATCTAATTTTGGCTGAATGACTGAATGATCCAGGACAAATGATTTTGGGGTCTACAAAAGGTCAAATTTTTGAATGTCTCAGCAGATTTAGAAGCTCACTATTTTTACGTGGAGACAATGATCTTAGACACAGCCAGTGATTTGCATAGATGGTAATCTACATAGATAGCAGAGCTAGAGTGGAGATGGCCAACTGTTGCTAAGACAATGTGTTGAAATTCTGGGCAAATTTTGATCTTTAGTCTAATTTTGGGAAAAATTTTTTGATGGAAAGAACTTATTTCAGCACATTCAAACAAGAAAAATAACAGACACACATCTCAAAACAATCCAACAAGGGATAAAGAAACCTTGAGAGATACAAGCAAATGTGACATTGGGAAACTTTGATTCAAATTCCAAGATCTTGTTTATGTATGTTCAAGTGACTCTTTCAAGCCACTTATGTTTTTATTGGGTCTATCACAATGAAGATAGTTCAAGCAGTAGCTACCTTAGGAAATTGGCTTCACATGAAATATTATAGGCCCATTGCTTGGTAGTCCTTCAGCTCACACAACAGTGTCACCCCCGGAAGGGCGCCCGTGTTTTTGCCTTTTTTCAAGTATTGTTGTTGTGCCACAAAGATCTCTTTCGCAACACAATACCCTGTGACATGTATGATGGGAATCTTGGGGGGAGAATCTTCCCTCCCCTTGCACTATAATAAGTCACCATTCGAAGGTGAATCGAGTAGGCTATTAAGTTACAGTTGCTAGTAAGGTTTCATGGCGTCCCCGCAATCGGTTTGTACTGTGTGAGACACTTAAGTCTCTAGTTCAACCATGCCAATATGTTGAGGATATTCACTTATTATGGACTACCATTGAACACGACCCACCTAAGGTGGAAGGGATAAAAAAGACCTTTGGGTCGCACTTTATTTCTATACCGGCCTATAAACATGCCTCTATAAAAGCTTGATTAAGCTAAGATTTCTCTTCACCCAAGATCCACGAAGGTGAGGGGAGAGGATACGACTATAACTTAATCATAGCATCCCTTATATTAAGGGATTTTAATCTACTAACAAATAGCTCAAAATAAGTGTTGAAAAACACTTCTTCAAACAAACCAAGAAGAATTCATTCCAAATTGAACTTATTTAGAGAAACTATGTGGTTTCTATCTAAACAAAATATACAATAGTATGGTTAATCATACAGGTTCATTTTGTTTACCACACAACAAAAAGAAAGCTTGGAAAAGTGTGTTTATTTTCCTTATGTCATTCAAGATATGTGAAGTTCATTCCCTTAATTCATTCAAGATTGGATGTGGTAAATTTACTTTTAAGAAACATTCATTCAAAGACTAATGTTTAGACATACAAGTTCATTTCTCAAAATTTGTTAGAAATCAAAGGAAACCTGGATGAAAACTTTTAGTATTTTTGAATTTTCAGATATGAAACATTGAAAAAAATCATTAAAACCTAGGAAAACGTGCAGACGGCCAAGTATCAAAGTCGGTGATCTGCTCAGCCGATGATCTGCGCAAATGATGATCTACGAAAATGATGAATCACCTACACAGACGAAAAAATAAAAATAGTCATTTTTTATTGTAAAATAGACTTAGAGTGCATAAATATTAACTTTTTCATTAGTTTTAACAACATTTAACCCTTAAAATACATTACTCTGTCAAAAACCTGAGAGTTAAAAAACTTGAAATCTGATAAAAAATGGTTTAAACCAAGTTACTAAAGATCTGTTTTACAACAGGCGGAGATGGTGATTTATATGTGTAGATGGCTGAGAAGCATAGACGGTAATCTGGTGAGACAGCGACTCCAGAGCAGAGATGGGTCTACATGAAAATTTCCGGAACTACAAAAAATCTATAAAAAAACATTAGAAAATTAGGGACGTGGGTCCCACCGGGCATGCCAAAATGTATATGCTAGAATATAACCTATCGGGAGCATGCTCAAACATGCAAATGTTAGACATATACATCAATAAACTACATTAACATATTTTTAAGAACATACTCTAAAACAAGATTTCTTCCATAACCTCAGATGAGCTGAACAAGGGCACCTAATGCCTTGTTGATTTTCTCTTAGAGCTATATGTGGATGTGCTCTCCCAACATAATATCTAATCCCACTTGAAATGCATGAAAAAGATGAGCTAATAACTCAAGAACAAGTATAATGAAACTTGTCTCAAGATTTCACCATCGATGAAGATGTAAGCATTAATCTAAGATGATGATTCAATGACTAAAATATGATGATATGCAAGATCTAAGCTAAGATTCATTCCATTATGACCTAAGATGTGATATCTAGATTCAAAATGTAATAAGTATGAACTAAGAACTAAGATTTCTACGAAAATACTAAATTTCTCTAGAACTAAACTAGCGTGATAACAATGCATAAAAGGGAGATGATTTGCTCTTGGCAATGGCCTCTATTTATAGATTTTTTGGAGGAGAAAGAGGGCTTGGATGAGGTGGAGCTCATATGGCATCCACATAAGTATGACATGAGAGACACATAAGCCATACAAGAGGTACACTTTGCTCACACATGTGTGAGCAACTTTGGATGTGATGGGTCAAAGTGTACTTAAAGTACACATGTGAAGGATCTTGTAAGAGGTGTAAGAGATTTGAGCCAATAGAACACTTTTAGAAAGTGTAAGAAGGTGTCATCATGGGTGTAAGAAACCTTGTTGGCACCAAATAAGGATTATTTGGAAAAGACAATTTTTGGAAATTTGCTCACACATGTGTGAGCAAATAATTAGGACTAATTGTTGTAGGAATAAAGAAATTAGCCTAATTAACCTTAGTTAATTAGTGAGTAGGTCTATTTGGTGAGAGTGATGTGAGGTAAGGTAGGATCTAGGTTCAAATTAGCTTAATCTAAATTTAAAATTTAGATTAATTTGGTTTAGTAGAATTTAAGTCATATGGAGGAATAAATAAATTAAAATTTATTTAAAGGGGATTAATGAGGGATAATGTATATAAATAAAATTTAATACATTAAAGGGGGTAGTATTTAAATTAAATTTAAATGCTAAGAAAAGTGAATTATATTTAATTAAATAAATAGAAGAATATAACAATTTTAATTAATTAATTAAAATTAATTATAATGCTAAGGGAATGTTAATTAAATTAATATAAGAACTATTTTAGACGTCTACACGTCCTTCTCCGTTGCAACATTCTCTAGAGGTGGCGGAGGTGTCTATCCAATGTTTGATTGTTGAGCTACTAATACCACCTTGCCAAATGTATTTCGGGGAACTTGGTCAGCCGGAGTAACCAAAGGCATTTAGAGCATGACAATTGGGCGTACGGTTGATCCCATAGGTCCGGTTTCCCTAGTTGTCATTTGTTCATCATTCACTTGCCTTGATTCTACCTCGGTCCCTTGGACTGGTGTTTCCTCCCACTTGGGTTCCTTTTGTGCTTCTTCCTGGGTCTCCTGCTCCATAGCAATTTCTTTTTTCAAGACTTCTTCCTTGGCGGGGGTCCTTTCCTTCTCCTGGATGGCAATTTCTTCCATCACCTTATCTATTTCCCCATGCAGGTTCATAAGCTCATTTGTCCCAAAGATGTCATCGATGTCATCAAGTGGGGGAGATATTTTTGAAATATCATCCTATTTGGGGGAGTCTGAACTAACTTCCACTAGGGGAATATTGGGCATGTCGGGTCTGTGTCTATGCTTGGGGGATGGGCCAGCTTCTGCTTCTTCTTTCTTTGTAATGGGGCCCCGACATCCAGAATATCTGTAGACTCCACCTTAGGGAACATCTACCTGCTCATTAGTGTTTTCAATGAAGGGGATCCCACCAAGCGAGCGGATCCCACTGGAGTTGCGAGGAGATCGCGAGAAACCTGGGCACTTCTCTTCTGGATCGTCAGCCTGGAAACCTCCATCTATTCATGAATTTATGCTATCATGGAGAGCAGACCTTGGGAAGGTACTTGGGTTGGAGCACTTTCTTTCTCCTTCCCCTTACTTTTGCGTGGCCCAGCGGCTCTGAAGGTTGAAGCAGACCTCTGCATAATTGGGCCTTTACAGGTTTTTCTCATACACACCTGCTCAAAATACTTATGACTATTATCAATAATGGGGTGACACACATCTTCAATTGTTATGTTCTTTGGGGTCCCCCAATCCACCAGAGGGATATCCAATTTGTCAATCCCCCATTCCTTATATGTTTGGTCCTTTGGAGGCCCATCATTTGTAAAATCTTTCGGGAAACCCCAAAGGTTGAGGGCTTCAATAAACCTTTGCACATCCAGGAGTGTTGTCAGGCCTGGAGATCAAAACTACCCTATTAATCTGCCCATTAATCTTCAATATCATTTTTGTGTAGTGTAGATACCTGGGGTAGCGCCTCCCTTATCTTTCCCACTGTATCAAAACTGGTTCTGGTATGGTGGAATTCCAATAGTCCCAGACTCTTTAACTCATTGTCAGCCTCCTTAGCCACTGTGAGACTACAATAATAGTTCCTGCAAACCATTAGGAATAGGATAGAGGTAACCTTCTTTAAGACAAAGAATGCATAAAGCTCCAGGATTTTCCTATAGAAATCCAAAAGAATGATCCTATTCCTGTAATACCTATGGAGTAGGTAGGGTTTCCTAGAGAAGTCAGTCACCCAAATATGTGTATGTTGCTAGAATTGAATGAAATAATTATCATAAGTGCTCACCAGGTTCATCGCCTCCTGCGACAACCGGTACTCGGTGTCCCGAGTAAGTGTGAAAATGTTGTGGTAGATGAACGCGTTGTTTAGCCTGCAAAAATTAGGGAAGCTAAGTTCCCACTGGCTAGGCCCGTCCCCAAGAATGCCCACTATTTGAAAACCCTAAAAAGTAGGTCTTTGGTTAGCCAGTGCCCACAATACATAGGATATCATGTAGAATTTGGAATTCTGGAGGACACTCTTTAGCTGCATGTCTACATGACTGGCGATGATAGCCACCCAATTGAAGGTCTAACTATGGGTGGTGATGCAGTAGAGAAAGTAATACACCCAGTTCTGAAAAGTCTTGGGCATGGGGCTCTCTAAAGAGCTTGAATAGAAATATGATACCCACTTGAATACAATCTTTAAAGTCCCCATGGGGGATCTCTAGCTTCATCTATTTCTAGTCCCTCCATGGGGACTTCAACTAGTGAGTATTGAGATGTTGCCAGGAAAGGAGGGAATCTTCCCCAAACTCCTTTAGTGACACATACTAGGAGAGAAAAATGGCTCCCTTTAATTGGGGCATCCCCAGTCCTGAAGAAATTTTTTCCACAACTAGATTTACGATGGGCACTGAGTAGTGTAGTTGCAGAGGATCAGCGAGCAAAACAACCCTGGTAGGAGCGTTATAGAGTGTTTCTAGTTGAAGTATTAGCTCTAGTGCTTGCACTGAGTAGGGAAAACTTGTAGCCTTGATAATTTTGAAGGCGGACATGTATTTTTCCATATCATCTCCAGTGGTCCTCTATTGGTATATGGCTTAGACCAAGCCCTGCACTGAAGCCCATAGTCCAGGCTCTGTATCCGTTATTTCCTAAGCTTGGAGTCCACCTTGGACCCCGCAAGAGCACCCTCCCATAGGTATTTGGAGGTTAATGGTAGTTTGGCCAGCATCTTCTCAGCCTTAGTTTTTTTGGCCGCCTAAGTGGAGGTAGTTGGAAGCTCCATACTTTTAGGAGGAGTTGTCACTTCAGATATGTTGATTGGATTATCTACAACCTCCAAGACTGAAGAAACGTCAATACATATAATATGATAAAAATACAACATTTTAGGGACTCTGGGGAATTCACCACCATTTTGCACCTATTCAAAATGTACTAGTATGCATCAAAATCCTAAAATATCAAAGTTAACAAGGATTAGGTTATGACCAACACCCAGGGGCTTAGGATATTAGTTTAGGCAAAAAAAATGGAATGAAGACCCAGGGGCTTCTCAGCACCCGGAGTCTGGAGAAACTACCCATTGTCAACATGACCGGTAGCGAGCCGTACTTGGTTGACATAGGTCATCATGTGGTCATGTGACATATGGCATAAAGACTCTTAATGGTGATAAGTGGGCTAACACAGGGAAAATGAATGCCAAATGGGATGGGTTTTGAATGCTCATTCATGGGGAAATTAATCCTGCCATTAAGATGACATGATAGAGAAGAGAGAAAGCTGTTATGGCTCGAATAGGTGAGGTGCTGAGTTTGAGCCAGGCAGGCACCATGAGGGCAAGCTCAACAAACTGGGTCAAAAAGTGAAAAGGCACATTGAGCTCAATGAAAAACAAGAAGGATATACAAAAATTATAAAGGGCCAAAGCACAATGAAGGCCAAAGCACAACTCATGGGCCAACCTAAGAATGACCTATACACAGCTAGCTACACCTAATTACAGAATGTACAGGCATTTACATTATTTTACAACTACATAGAGGGTGGACTACCCTCTGGTAGAGCCATCCCACCAATGGGAGGTAACAACAGACAATAAAAAATGAAACAAAAGAAAATAGAATGAAACCAAAATAGAAAACCAAGAAACGCACATGATCAAAAAAAGTGAAGCCAGGAAGAACAAAACCAGAAAGGAGAGCCGAAGGACCTACCTGAAAACATGAAGAATGTAGAAAGGATGAGAATGGGAGGCACTTTGCAACTGATTCACCTTCGAGTGACCGTGAACCAACACTGTTAATCACTGCTAATCAAACATTAATCTAGAGAGAAAAATGTCGTTGAATCACTCTAATCACTTTGAGTTTTTTTATCACGGTAAGTGTGAAAGTTATTGTTAAATCCTATTTATACCCTTAGGGTAAAAACATGTTTCTTTCCTCCACAAACCTCAAAAGGTAAACCTCTGGACTCTGGGCATAGGGATTCCATGTGAGCGTATCTTCCAACAAAAGAAGACATGATGATAGAGAATCCTAGAGTCCAAGATCTGGCCAACTCAAAAAGACAAACAGACTCTCAGACTGAGTCCCAGAGGAAACAGAACCAAAAGAAAAAGGAAAAAACTCTCATGGAAGAAAATCCTAGAGGGAAACAAAAGGAAAAGAGATAAGGCCAAAAGAAAAAAGGGGGACCCAACATTTTTCCTACAAAATGTAGGGACTAGTATGCAGGGCATAACAAATTGCAACCCACTAGGACAAATTCCTTAGCGCATTCAAGAACTTAAGAATCTCTGGTTAGCAAAACTGGAACTAATATTTACCTGGAGTAGTCCTTCTTGCAAGACGCAAGGTGTCTGAGAAAATTAGACTCGTCATTGATTCAATCTTTAAGTCTTTCGTTAGCTGTGAGGTGTGTGCTTTGAAAGAAAATCAATCTGATGATTTCTAGGAGTAGCAGAGAGAAGGCACTGAATAAATTGGACCAAAGTCATCCTATCTTGCACATTTCTCCTAGATACTAGAATTATCTATTCTTCAGTTCTTTTCTTTTTCTTTTCTTTCCTTTTGAAGATGGGAAGGTGGTACTCCTTTCACCGTGAACCTTAAGCTTAGCTAAAATTCACGACGATACTTCTTTCACCTTGCCACCTAATTCATATTATCGAATAGGAGAGAATGTTTCAGATCTAGGATATTTTTATGATTTTCCAACCTGGCCAATAACCAGTGCAACCAATCTTCCCTCAAGGACCATGCGATTAGTTTCTCCTTAGATCTTCTATTAACTGATGTCTAGACTTTTAAGATATTAATCTGATGAAGATTACTCATAACCTATTACAATACGCACAAAAAAACTCTAGAGTGCATAAAAATTCCACCATGCTAACAATAGATTCCAAACTACCTAAAATGCATAAGGTACCATTCCAGGGACTAGATGTTATGTGAAGCATACCTATCCACAAGAAGAAGAAAACACACTGGGGGCCTGAAAAAAAAATGCAAAACAAAAGAAAGCCAAAAACAAAAGAAAACACAAAAGAGGGAAGGTGATCCTGGAGGAAGGCTGAGAAACTCTTTACAAGGATAAGGTACTCCAAACGGAGCATTGGGAAAGATATTTACAAGAAAGGACTTTACATATAATACAACTTCAGACAAACTTACCACCTACCTCATTTGAAATAGTGCTTGAGAAACTGTCCATTGATAGGCAATGGGATGACCTCTCTAGTCATAGTATTGAGGTGATAAGTATTTTCCCTATAGATCTCAAATATCAGATATGGTCCAAACTAGAGCCGTTGAAACTTAGTGAGCTTCCCCTTCTTTTCCCAGGCCTTGTCCCACAAGAGGACCAGGTCTGAAATTATAAAGGCCTTATATTGGGCTCTTTGGTCAAACCATCATCTAACTACCCCTTGGTGATGCACAAAACATTCTAGTGCCACATCTTTTTGTTCCTCCATTCTCACCATGTTTAGAAGCTGAACTTCCACAATGTTGTCCCAGTTGTTGAATTCCTGCATGAACTATAAAACTGGGATTTGTAAGTTGATTGGGAACGCTGGACTCTGGTTGTAAACTAAGTGAAATGGGGATGTTCCCAGGGATACCTTTATTCTGAATATGATCCACCTAGAGGGAGAACCTAATCTTTTGGTGCTAGTCCTGGGGGTTCTATTCTAAAAGATGTTTGATCACCTCCAACAAATTTTTGTTAGTGGATTCAGCCACACCATTACCCTGGTGGTAGTAGTTGTTGGAGAACTTTAGGGTGATCTTCCTCTCGTAGGTCCATTCAAGTAATTGCACCGAAGAAAATGTCAAACCACTATCACACACTATAGAAAATTGCATTTCAAAATGATTGACTATGTTTTCTTCTAGGAATTTAATAACTACATTTGCTATGTTGTTTTTGCAAGGAATCACTTCAGACCACCGGGTGCGATAATCAGTAGTAGTCAAAATGTACTAGTGGTTGGGAGATGAGTTAGGGTTAATTTCCCTGATGAAATCAAATTCCCATTGGGTGAAAGTTCTAAGTTAAAACACTGGCTACAAAGGCATGGTCGGGTTCCATTTACGATGTGCCACCATTTGGCAAGTGTGGCATCTCCTAAAGTGAGTGTAGACATCCTTAAAAATGAAGGGCCAATAGTATCCAGCACAGAGAATTTGGTGGATAGTGGCATCAACTGAGTCATGCCTAGTTCCAAAATGCCCATGTAATTCTTCAATTATTCTAGCAGCTTGGTCCCTATCTATGCACCAGAGGTATATCCCTTCATAGTTCCTGCAGAAAAGTGTTCCATTTTTATCATGAAGTGTGAATTTGTCAGCCACAGGGCGTGACGTTTGTTTTCGGGAAGCCCCTCTGGGCATCTATTGTTGAGAAGTAAGTACACCAATTTGGTATACCATGAGTCTTGGGTGATAGACTCCACTATGTAAGTTTGGCATTCATTGTCTGCAGTTCCTTCTGTCATTTCTCTACATATTCCCTGTTAGTAGTAACTGAGAGGGGGGTGAATCAGTGGCCTCAAAAATTTATCCTTCAAACTTAACCACCAATCAATAAATCTTAGATTATTATGTCGCTACAAGATGGATGCCATGAAATAATAATAATGATTAACTATCTGTCAATTTTCTCTATCAATCCTTATTCTTTCTTGATTACCGATAAGTAGTATAACTATTTACCAAAACTCAGTAAATTAGTAGAGTATACCGATCAATCTAGAGTTAGCTATGTAAGATGCAAACTAGCAAAGAAATGAATCATACACACATAACATATGAATTTTAACATGGAAACCCTATTAAGGAAAAAAGCACTTGGACCGGTACCCCACATTTTCACTCTTATGAAGTGAACCCTGTTAGGAGCCAACCCTGTTAAAGGTTACAAACACATTGTTAAGTGTAACCTTGTTAGAGGATTTTATACATAGTGGTTGTCACTTAGTATCAGGCATCTATTGCTACCATCCTTGAATCAACCTCCTTCTTAGACTGTCAATAGGTATCGGGCAAGTCCAGTGCTACTTTCATGAATCAACCTTTTTGGCACTCCTTGAAATGTACCTCAATCTATAGAAGACTGTTAAGTCTTACTCGGTTAAGAGACTTGATGCTTCAATGGGTAAACTGAAACACTATGAACTGTTCATATTGCAACTTGAATTGTATATTTTTAGATCTATTTAAGTACATTACCTCTCTGACCAATGTATCAATTCAATCCCTTGTGCTCCAAAATTTCTACTATGTGATGTTGTGCTCACTGTTCGTTGGTGTCTACAAAATTCCTTAGCTCTTCCTTCAGCTTGTTTGTTCAACATTGCATAAAGTTGTTCTTCATCAGTTTCTGTTCAGTATCCTCTTTTTATTCACTCCCCTTAATCCCATTTGTAAATGAATTAAGCTTGTCTCTTATACAGACATAATATTCATTGTTTCTTGGTTCTTGGTTCTTGATTCTTTGTGTGATAAACAATCCAGCCAATTAGATTTAAAGCATAACTCCTAATTTGTCTCATAGATATCTCCTTACCAACTATACAAATCATCTTTAAATCAATCACTTATCTCTGGTCGAATAAAACAAAGTAGACAACCAGTTAAGTCTATATTTAGCTCTTCCAGCTAGATATTTTGTTGTTTTCTGAACTCTCTTTTCTATCGGTCACCACTGCAGTTATTTGTCAATGAAAACTGACTTATCCATCAGTGAAACTCTAGTTAGCTTTCTGATCTCTTTCCATCAGGCATCATTGAAATTTTACTCATCGAGAAACTCTGTATCTTTGGTCATCAGACACTTTGAGTCTTTAGCTTGTCGGGCAACCTTTTGACTTTTCTCATCGAGCATTCTATGGTTTTTATTTGTCAAGAAACACTATGCTTCTGATCATCGGGTATCATTGTGACTATTCTTCTTTCTCTGTCTGATGGTGTGCACTTCGTCGGTGTCGTTTGTCACTTAGTGAATACTTGACTTTTATGCATTGATGAAAGCATAACTTTGGTTCTCTAAAGTCTTTGGCATTATGTACATGACCATACAGATGATATCAAGTTGACTTCAATGAAAATATAGTCCATTAACTGATTTAATGACCTGCATTATCTTCAACTTAACATTATCAAACATTTAATCAGTTACATGTCATCAGTCCCTGGCCTCGGACTATCTTCATGGGTTGCATTTCTAGATCATATTCTTGGAGGATGGCCATCCATTTCCCCCATTGTTCACCCAATTCACTATGCAATAGTAGAGATTTCACAGCCTGGTCAAGAATGATAACATGCACTTTTCTCTGGAGAATATATTGCCAAAATTTTTTCATAGTGTGAACTAGAGCAAAGGCCTACTTTTCCAAAGATGAGTATCAGACCTTGGCATTCTTGAAGGGGGAACTCATAAAGGAAATAGCTCATTCTTCCCCTTCAACTTTCTAGGTTAGGACTGCTACTATGAAATGTAGGGAAGCAAAGGAGTATATGTGGAATGGGAGGGAAGAGTCCAGACTCTCCAGGGCTGGTGCCTCCACTATGGTCTTCTTGATCTAAGAAAATGCTCACTTTGCTTTGGGGATCTACTCAATATTTGTGTCTTTATTCATCATTTCATTGAGTGGCTTTACTATCTCGATGAATCTAGTGATGAACTGTCGAACAAAGTTTATCTTTTTAAAGAAAGATCTCATTTCTTTCTTATTATTGGGCATACATAGACTCAATAATGCTTCAACTCTCTTACGATCAATGGATATACCCTTCTCAGAGATAGAATGCCCGAGAAGCTTCCCTTCCATGACCTTGAATATACATTTCTTCGGGTTGACAGAAATTCAATACTGGTGACATCTCTCACAAATTTAGGCGAGGTGGGCAGAGTGATCACGCCTATCCTAGGAAAAGATGGTCAAATCATCCATGTAGATGATTATGCATCTGTTAACTATGCCTTCGAATGCAATGTACATAGCCTTTTGAAATGTTTCCCCTGCATTGATAAGGCCAAAGGGTATCCTCCAATATGCAAACATTCCCCACTTGGTGGTGAATGTCATTTTTTCTCTATATTTGTACTTAACCATGACCTAGTTATACCTGAAGTACCCATCGAGGAAGGACATCATTTGGGATTTAGTCACGATTTGTAACACCTCATCTAATGAGGGGAGAGGGTGATTATCCTTCTTATATACCTTGTTCAAATTGCAAAAATCCATGCAAAGGCAAATCTCACCACTTTTCTTTTGTACAAGGACAAAGTTGGAAACCCAAGTTGTGTGCCAGATGGGGAAGATAATCTAGGCTGATAGTAGTTTTTGAACCTCCTGATGGATAAGATGGTCGGTCAATGGGTTTATCGGTCTTTGATTTTTCCTGAAGGGCTTAGCATCTAGTTTCAGTGGGATGGTATGGGTCATGATGGATGTGTCATAGGTCTTTAGATCCTCATACCCCCATGCGATTACATAAATGTATTCTCATAGAACCGTGAGAATCTTCTCCTTCTCCTACGGGGAGCAGGAGGTGCCAATGTGTACAAATTTTTCTTCATCAGCCTAGCCAATGTTGATCTTTTTGAATTTTCCTTCCTCAGAGGAGGATGATATCTTCTCTCAGCTCTAGGGGTCTGAATCAAAGATGCATTATAGTACTACCATCCCCTTAGAGATGGTGTTGGTTGGTAAGTCTATGATCCCATCATCTTCTTCACCCTACCTGGTATCATCATGATCTCTTTCTTCCACTTTCTGTTCCTCAAAAATACCAACATTGGCCATGAAGAATAGAATATTTTGGTCATCCTTGAAAACCTAAAAGTGAGTGATATTTTCTAGGATGGATGGGGTGGGGACCATCTCAATAGAAAACTTTTAGAGTCGAGAGCCAGCCATTGGCTCAAGGGTGCTGGCAGACATGACAAGGGCATTTGGAATGTAGATGCATTTTTGGGGAATGAGTTCAATGCCAAAGGCATAAAAATATTTGATGAGGCTCCATGCCTGGTTGTGGTATGCAGCCAGCCTTTTGTCATGACAAATGTATTGGCTCCAAATCTGCTTAACGATCAACTCTTAATCACCCATCACCCAGAGGTAGGTGATTCCTTTTCTTATTGTGAATAGGAGTCCAACGACCAAGGCCTCATACTCTGTGACATTGTTTGTGCAGTTAAACTATAGCTTGTAAGATGTAAGGAAGGATTTCCCAAGCGGGTTGATCAATTCCACTCTAGCCCTGCAACCTTGTTTAGACCAGGATCCGTCAAATTTTAGGGTTTATAAGTCATCATTCATTTTCTGGGGCTGGGAAGGTAAAGTGTTATTTGAATTGATTTTGGGAGTGTTGGGAGGATTTTCCTTTGGCTCTGGTTCTGCATGGGTGAGGTTTACCTCTAGAGAAGCCTATGGTTGGGATTACTAGACAAGTGACACCTTAGGCATACCGTCAGAATGATTACTAGGTCTAGGCAAGCCTATTTTTTGTTTTGTTTCCAGAGGGCATTGATGT
This sequence comes from Thuja plicata, assembly GCA_018584345.1. NCBI lineage: Eukaryota > Viridiplantae > Streptophyta > Pinopsida > Cupressales > Cupressaceae > Thuja > Thuja plicata. The sequence continues at coordinate 1,234,895 of MU226856.1, read as the reverse complement.
GGTGAGTAACAGTGGTGATGCAAGGCTCACACTCTAGTTCAGAATGTTTTTGGTATTGCACCTGGCACCAAGTGCTGGATAAGAGTCTAGTAGGAGTTGCTGCAATACCTTGTGAGTTAACCTCACCCCTCAATTTTTCATCTAGGTCCTGAATTCTCTGAGAAACTATTGGATCCTCTATGGGGGTGAAATCAAATGTTAAGATCTCTAGAGGTCAATACACCCCAAGGGAAGTCTCAGAGAAAAGTACTTCACTAACCCTCCCAACTTCGGTGAGGGCCTGTTTCATTCTGGGCTCACTTTCTACCTAGATTTGGTTAGACTATCCCTCCTAGGGGAGCTATAAGTGGGAGAAGTTTATGGAGAAATACCCATTAAGGGCCTTAGACCAATTCTTACTTAACAACATCCCATAAGTTTTGGGGATGTCCACCACTTGGATGTCTATTATGTTGGATATCTGAGGGTCTTGGATGAGCTGAATCTGAATGTTCTTTAGCTCACCTACCATTTTTATGGCAGTTTTGTCTAGTTGGACTACTGTGCCTTTGGATGGAGTGGGAAAGAGTTTGAGCTTCTAGCATATAGATAATGGCATATCGTTGCTCGAAGCACCAGAATCTACCAAAAAATTGTGTAGGTTCTTCCCTTATATGTTCAGACCTAGTAGGAAGGGAGGATCCTCTGTGTCTCCCTAGAAGACAACCGCGTTAGCATCATCAAAAGTGACAGTCTTGGGTGGGTGACTGACAGCTTCTGGGTTTCCTAAGAGCTTCAAAAGAGACTTCTTCTACTTAGGACAATTCAAAAAAACCTCCATCAAGGTCATGGAGGTGGTAGTTCTTTCCAACACCTTTGTGATGTCAAACCTCCCTCCCAAGAATTTTTGGCTTCCCTCAGCCAGATCCTTAGCTTGGTTAGGGCCAAGCCCTTTCGATGGGAAGGAGAGATCAATTATATTATCCCGGGGAGGGATATCGTTGGGAGGTGTCAGGGTATAAACTGGTCCTTCAGAAGCCTGACTCTAAATGTTGTAGGGAGTCCATGGATTGGTGAAGGCATTGGCCTCAAAGGCTGGGATAGATTTGTCAAAGAACCCCTATAATTTGGGCTCTTCTCTGTCCTCTTTATCTATCCAAAAGAAGATGGTCTCATAGGTGAAGGCACTGTGAGTAGGCTCTTGCACTGATGTTTGTAGGGGATTAGGATTGACGGGTTGTTGACTATCCAGCTGGGAGATCATGATGACCTTCTCCAGTGTGGTGCAGTTCACCTCAGAATGAGAGCCAGTGTAATGTAATCCACACTAGTTGGTTAGGGGGTGGAATTCTACAAGCTGTGAAAAATGATTAGGTCTAGCACCGCCCTGAGTGGTGTTTTGATTTGGAGGAGGACCTTTGGTGTTTGCATTGTTGTTGGTTGGGCCAAGGCCCATTGTTATAGTTCCTTACTCTTGCATTGGTATTTCATTATCTGGAGAAGATATTCCCTCTCTAGGAATTAGGATTGTGGGGCATAGAAGGCCCCACCTTCAGCTGTCCCATGTCCATGGTTAAGGAGGACACCAATCACTAGAGGGATTCAACCTCGATAGACAAATGGGTGTTCACATCATAGTGTGATAGTTGTTGCGGTGGGTTCTCGAGGAAAGTGGCAGCAGCTCCTAGAGTTGAGGACTACAATCCACCAGCCACAAGTGACTAGAAGAAGGGTACTCTAAAGGTTTATGTCAATGGTTGCATTTTCTATGGTTGGTTCCAAGGAACAAATAATAGACTGAGTATTGTCTGAGTTTGTGATGGATATACATATCAGGCTTGTTGGTCTATCGATGGTGGTGGGTGCATGGCCATCGTTGGGGAACCCATTGCCTAATTGGAGTTGTATACCCTACTGGAAGAAGTTTCAACACGTATCATGTTGAATGGTAAGCTCTTCCTAGTCCTGCCAGAGCTTTGCTCAAATTGTGAGATAACTCTAGGGCTAGGTTGTAAACCTTTGCAAGAGTATCCCAGTCATTTGGGGTGGTGGTTCTCCAAAGAAGAGTGGAAAAAAAAAGGTACATGGCATTAAGGTATGTCTGGATGGTCACGTCCATTAATGGGATGAAGGGGCCACTGCATCACTTCAAGGCCCGTTGGAACCGATGGTTGAATGTTGTGAGGGTTTCATTCAGTTCCTTCATGATGGAGATAAACTAGCTATGGGACCACGTCGGGTCCACATGTACATGGAAGGCTGCCAGGAAGGCATCTTCCATATCCTGCCAACTATTGATGGAGTTTTTTGATAAGTTAAGGTACGATTTCAACTCGTTCTGTCCCAAGGACAGAGGAAACATCTAAGTCACAACATCTTGATGTTGGATCTGGTATCAGTTCATGGAATCTTTGTATTCTTGTAGATTCTCTTCTATGGTTCATGAGCCTAGATGCTCATATCTGGGGCAAATCTTTGGTAGCACTAGAAAATTGCCCCATTGGGGACCCGATATTACCGAAGTAAGTAGCCATCGGGCTGTTTGACTTTGGATAGACTGAGTGTTGATCCTTGATATTTTTAGGGATACTTGGGTATTCTGAGGTGTAGTAGATCCCCAGACAAGGTTGGCTGGCTACTTGGTTTATGGGGTCTGCTTCTTTCTAGTAGGATTCTCAAGTACAACAAATCTTCTGGGATTGGGGGCTAATCTAAGGACTCTTTCAAATCATGCATGTGAAAATGAGCCAATTCCACTAAAGGTTTGATTCCTAAAACTATGGCTTGGGGAACCCTTGGGTGGTGTAAAGTTGAAATTTTCTAAAGGGGACGAGCTCACACCCTCCCTCTAGCACTAGTTTATATTGATGGCACTTTGTGACAAGCCTCATTAATAGATGTAAGTTGTCACTGGGTACCGGGGTACTAGCCAACTTCACCTGTAAAGGTTGTCTAGGGAATAAATTCTTTGGGCCTTCAAGAACCCGAGTGTTAGGTCTTGACAGTGCAAGGAGCTAAGTTGGGTGTGTGACTATTTGTTTTTGGGGGGATAGCTGGTTTTTGGCTTGTATTCTCTGAGGATTTTGTTAGTGGGTCGAGGTTGTTTGAAACATTGAGGGGACGGGGTGAATCAGTGTTTAGATAATTATTCAAATTTAGAAAATTAAACATAAATTAATCATATAACACTTGAAGCTTAACACAAGATCACATAACACAAGATATGATTACGGGGAAACCTTGATTAGAGGAAAACCCTGGTGGGAATTAGTACCCACAAATATTGTACTAGTATAATAAACCTGTCAAAGTTCCTTTGCCCTGTTAGAAGTAGTCTTTACAATGTATGTACAATGACCTAGTTAAGGGTCTGACCCTATTAAGAGTCTTTTACAAACAACCTTGTTAGGGGTGAGGACTCACTATCCAAGAGCTCACTGCTCAAAGAGAAAGAAGGCTACAACCTCTTGAGAATAGATATGCACTATATTTAAAAGTGAACTATTGTATGTGACACAGATTTCTGATCAGTTCCAGTTACGTGCTTATGCTCTTAACTTATTTAAGGGCTCTATCTCATACTGATATCTTCATACTGCTCTACTATACATCTTCTCTAACTATTTCGATGACACTTCAAATGTATCTTTGCATTACATATATATATCTTTATGCCTGAATAGACACAACTACAAACAAGACCTTAGTCAGCCCAAAAACATAATACACAACACTTCCAAACAAATTGGCTTAAGCATGTTTACAACAATGTTTAATATATGATTACAAACTTAATACAATAGGTGCTTAGCCTTTACATAACAAAAGATTACACGCTAATCAAAATCATGAAGTCGGCTTCATACTCTGTATTCTGAACTACTAGTGTACTTGTTCTTTCTTTAACTTGTCCATACTGCCCTTCCATACCATGCGTGTATAGGGTAAGTATAATAACATACCATAGAGCTTAAGTCTGAATTCACATATCATGATGTGGTCGTACACACGTGCGCTAATTCTCTGATCGACTGCAAGTCATTGTTCTATTTTGTCTTCTACACTTAGTCAATTTTCACTTCATAATTTATTGTCAAAACTTCATATGACTTTGTTTCCATAATGACAACAAAAAATAAGCCATATAATCCCTGGTAGTCAACTTGCCAACAATCTCCCCCTTTATCATTAATGACAACAAAAGAATGTGGCCAAGTTACTCAAAATTGACTAACACCCAAAAACTGTATATTCTTATACTTTGTAATATACACATATTCATTGTATATTACTCCCCCTTTGACATTAATAACAAACATGTCAAAATTTTAAGTCTCTAGATACTTACTCCATATATACATCTGGATATACAACCTGAAGATTCTTTATCTCTTGCTGCTAGAATGCCTTCATTGCATCAACTGTCTGGAGATGGGCACATAGAGAATAAGTAGGCTTCTCCATTTTTATCATATCCATGTAGGGACCTTGATAATATGTGACAATAGTGGCATCAATCTATTTGATGTTCTCATCCAAAACTGCCAAGGAGGGTGCTAGTGCATTTCTCGGTTGGGTCTGTCTGATTCTTATCTTATTAATCTTGAATTTTTCCTTTTCAATTTTGTCAAGCTAACCTTGATAGATACTGTTGCAGATGTCCATGTCTTGCGTGGATGTCTCGGCTTATTTCCTAACACTGTCAACCAAGATATCTTCCTCCTCTATCTTCTTGATATATTCAGAGGTGAATTTTGCCCTGTCCATGCAATTGGCTATTACATTTCTGCCTTTAGCTGCCAACTCTTTCAACATAAACTAACCAATCTTCAATGACTTTAAATCTAAGGAAAAATTATTTACTAGTTCATTCAACCTTTCCTTTTTGTACTCATCTTTTGCAATTCTAGTAGCTAAGTCTACTAATCTTGTAAAATGTGCTTTGAAGCTTGTTAGTATACTATCAACATCATCAACTAACTAAATTTTTGCTACTTTCTTGTCTACAGGCACTAAATCATTCAAAATGTTTACTGATTCCAAGAAGAGAGGGTTTCTCATAACCTATTTCTCTTTGGCTTTTTCCATGGCTAGCACACTGATGTTAATTAAATCCTCTTCTCCCCATGCATCCAGACTTGCTGAGTCAGGAGTTAAACTTGACAACAATGAGGTAGATGGTTGAATGGATCATGTGAATATGGTATTCTAACTAGTATCCATGCATACACTTTTAACTAGGATCTCCATGATTGGTGTCTCATTGTTTTGATTATCTTCTTCCTTTTTCAAGTCTGTTGAATCTATAGAGGGAACTTTATCTTGTTGCAAAGATGTATCATCAGTGCATGCCTTCTCTGTCTCTTCCAAGTTTACAAATGCTTTTTCAACTTTATCCATATCATTATCAGAAGTGGTCATAGATATCTTTATACCATCAATCACTATAATATCCCCTGAATCTTTTGATGTATCAGAGGCTATTGATACTGAGGGTGCTGAAGCCTATGGACTTGTCTTAGGTGCATTCTAAATTACTAGTTCTACAACCTATTTAGGAGGAACTGGAGTTGTCTTTGTTGTAGGAATCATTGAAGGATACATATGTCTATCCAAAAATACTTGTGAAAAATCTTTCTCAGTCTCTATCCCAACTAACTCATACTCTTTGTTCATAATATGAAGAGTCCTTATCTTTGTTCTGAGATGAGGCTTTACCAAATCTAATAGAATTGCCTTCTCATCATGTGCACAAACAGGAAGAAGATTATCCAATGTTTCTTCTCTAATCCTCATATCTTCCTCAATTGCATGCCTTTTCATTATCTCTAGAATGTTCCATAGCTTTTCTGGTATCACTGTTTTGATTTCTAGAATAGAATTTTTAAACTTGATCATATGAGAGATGAGCATAGAGTGTATCTCAGATTTATCTATCTCCTAATACTTTTCATAAACCTTTGTAATTGCATCTAGTCTCCCTTCATTGACAATCATGTTCCTTAAGACATTAAGACTAGGTCTGAAACCTATCTCAGGAGGAGCTTGTGTGTTCTTTACCTTTCTCCTTGTAGTTCTCAAGGATGTATGACTAGTCGTCGCTTGCTTCCTTCCTCTAGACTTCTTTCTAGGTACTTATGGTGGAGATGCTTCCAGATCAATGGTGGTTGATGGCATAGATGTATCTTCATTTGATTTCTTCTTCTTTTTCTTAGGCATATCATCAGTCTTTTATGTTTTTACTTCTGTGGGAGTCTTCTCAAGTTCTTTGGCTATCTTAGCTTCTCCAGCTCTGTCAAGATCTTATTGTGTAACACTATGAACTTTTAGGATATTTGAGGTAATCCTAGATGCCTTCCTTTTGTTCTTAGCAGTCTATAAGATAGAATCAACTTGATTTGTCTTTTCTCTATAAGTGCCCTATCTAGGTTCATTGGGATCCTTGGGAGCAGATAAGAGGACTTGTGCATAACCTTCCAAAACATGTTTTTTGACTTCATAACCAAGAGGGTGAATCCATTTTGTCCTAGGATCAACTGCCTCCATGCAAGTACACTTAGTCTCCACCATGAAGCATATGGTGTCTTTGTACTTCTCAACTATTTTCTCAAGTATCATGAACCTCTTCTGCATCTTGATCCTAAATGTCTTTATGTCAATGTCCATAGAATCTTTCACACTACTCTCTGATGTGGCTTTTAGTGAAATTTGTGACATAGTGGGTTTGCTTTTGTCTAGGTAGAGATTTGCAACCTTTCCTACTATGTGGAAGTAGAGATATATGATCAGTGAGACAAACCTGAATATCTTTCTCTTGTCATGCTTAATAGCTCAGATGTTGTCAATCAATTAAGCATGCAATATCTCACATAGGTTGTACTCAGTATTGTCATTCACCATTTTTATTGCTGCTAAGATAGTGGCTACAGATACACTATTTAGTTTGTTTGTGTGCTGGAATTTATAACCTAGTATCATGGTGACTAGCTTTATGTCATCTTCCTTGATGGGATCAACTATCATACGGTGCCTATCACTCCTAGATAAGTATGATTTCTCAACTTGTTTCTTAACATCTTTACCAGTTGGAAGAACTGGTCCAGTCTTAGGGAGTCTAGTCATCTCATGAATTAGATCTACAGTGATGCAGACATGAACCTCACCTATCTAGTATAGATCATCATGTATCCAAATCAGTAATATCTTCACCCATTTTGGATCATAGAACTCATGCACATTGGAATACTCAAAGATAGGGTTATCAGTGAGATGTGTGTATTCATCCTTGAATGTATAGTCTGGTTTCATCATAGAACCCATGAGAGATGCAATTCTTTTGTCTCCAACTATTTCCTTCTTGCAATAAAAATATGCGTGGATGTCTTCTACATGTATGACTCCAAGTGTAGTCCTAGAGAATGCTCCTTCAACATCATCTAATATGGACTTGAATGGATGCTTCTTAAAAACAAATATCTTCCTCTCAGTGATGTCAAATACAATAGGGGTTGCCATACTTACTTGCGACTTGGTTAAGTAGGGTTTCACGATGATTCTGAAATGACACAACTGCTAGGGTTTCTTTCCAAACATAATCCATACACAAACCAACTAATCCTTCAAGCTGTAGTGCTTTGATGCTTAATGCTCATCTTCTTTCTAAATGCCTCAATCTCAAATGCAAAGTGAAGCTATTTTAAGATATTTTCCCAATTTATATAAAGATCAATTGCATTTAATGCTCGTTGCTGTAAAGTGGTTTACAGAGAGAATTTCAAACTTTGTTCTGAATGAAGTAAAAGAAATGCATGAATACATACAACCTTAATTTGTGATTACATGCATGAATCCATAGGCACATACTCAGAGGTGAGTATACCAGTCACGCAAGGGTTTAGAGCTAGAATAGCTCCCCCTAAGACCATGAGGGTCAACTATTCAGAAGTAGAAGGTGCATCCACTAAAGATGCATCTACTACCTTTTTCTCTTCATTTTCCTTCTTTACTTTAACCCATATTTTATCTAAGTTAGTTTTAGCTTCCACAAACTTGACTTCTCCTAATTCTTCAAACAAAGATTTCTTGGGATTCTCTTGTCCTTTTGTTCTTGATCTGCAAAACCTTGAGATATGTCTAGCTTTTCCACATGAGTGAAAAATGATAGGAGGTCTGGTGTTATTATTCATCATGTTGCATTGCTTGGCTATGTGTCCATTGTAGTTACATATCTGACATGTAATGTTCTGTAATTTTATTTGAGGTTGATTTCTTTGATTGAATTGAGTTTGATTCCTTTGGTTCAGTTGTGGCTGATTTATTTGATTTGTTCTGTAATGAATAGCCCTATGACCAAACTTATCACAGGAGTAACAGTAACCATTGAAGGGTCTTACATTCTTACAATCTCTTGCCAAGTTTCCATGCTTATTACAGGCATAGCAAGTATGGTTGACTACCTTGTGCTTATCTTTTGGTGATTCTTCTTTAGTTTTCATGATTTTCAGTTTTCTTTTCTTTTGAAGATTTTGTCTGAGCTTTCTTTCTTTCTTGTAATGAGTTGATCTCAGTTTGAGATAAATTGTATCCCATACCAAGGGTATCACCTTTTAGATTTTGTGCATAGAGCTATGATTGAATCAAATTAGAGCTTGTGTGTAGTTTATTAATCTTGTCTTTTGCTCCTAATAATTCAGATTCAATTTTGTTCCTGATATTTTCCAATTCCAAGATTTTCATATTGGCCTGCATGAGTTCTTAATCCAATTGTTTGTTTTATTTGTTCTTCTCTTCAATAGATGTTAAGCTATTAGTTAACTTATCATTCAATTCTTTTATCTTACCTTTCAGAGACATGTTCTCTTCATTCAGTTTCAAATCATTGGTGGAGAAATCTTTTAGTTCTTTCCTTAGTTTCGTGATAAGCATTTGTGAGCCATCAAATTTTATTTTAAGTTCTTCATTTTCTTTCTCAGATCTGTCTAGATCTTCAAGGGCTGCTTCAAGATTCTTTTTCAGATGTTTGACTTTTGCTGAATCCACAATCTCCTCAAGTGGTTAAACTTTTCTCTTTGAGGACCAGGCTCTGATACCAATTTTTGGAAACACTGAGAGGGGGAGGGGTGAATCAGTGTTTAGCTAATTATTCAAATTCAACAACTTAAACATAAATCAATCCTATAACACTTGAATCTTAACACAATATCACATAACACAAGATATGATTATGGGGAAACCTTGATTAGAGGAAAACCCAGGTGGGAATTAGTACCCACAAATATTGTACTAGTATAATGAACCTGTTAAAGTTCCTTTGCCCTGTTAGAAGTAGTCTTTATAATGTAAGTGCAATGACCTGGTTAAGGGTCTGACCCTGTTAGAATTCTTTTACAAACAACCATATTAGGGGTGAGAACTCACTATCCAAGATCTCACTTCTCAAAGAGAAAGAAGGCTACAACCTCCTAAGAATAGGTATGCACTATATCCAAAAGTGAACTGCTATATGTGACAGATGTCTGATCTATTCCAGTTACACGCTTATGCTCTTAACTTCTTTATGGGTTCTATCTCATATTGATATCTTCATACTTATCTTCTATACATCTTCTCTAACTATTTCAATGACACTTCAAATGTATCTTTGCATTACATATATATATCTTTATGCCTGAATAGACGTGACTATAAACAAGACCTTAGTCGGCCCAAAAACATAATACACAATGCTTCCAAACAAATTGGATTAAGCATGTTTACAAAAATGTTTAATATATGATTACAAACTTAATACAATAGGCACTTAGCCTTTATAAAAAAAAATATTACATGCTAATCAAAATCATGAAGTCGGCTAGTTTACTTGTTCTTTCTATAACTTGTCTGTACTATCATTCTGTACCATGTGTGTATAGGGTAAGAATAATAACATACCATAGAGCTTAGGTATGAATGCACATATCTTGATGTGGTCATACGCATGTGTGTTGATACCCTAATCAACTATAAGTCACTGTTCTATTATGTCTTCTACACTTAGTCAATTTTCACTTCATAGTTTACTGTCAAAACTTCATATGACTTTGTTGCCATAATGACAACACAAAATAAGCCATATACTCCCTGGGAGTCAACTTGCCAATAGGGGTTTCCTGCAAGATTGCATTAGTTTACCAAATAAACTTAAAAATATATGCCAGGGTTAAGAGTTCATTCCTTCTACTTATATTTATGCTAAATATTTCAAACATCAACCATACTCTAATGAACTATACTAAATAATGAACATATACAGAACCAATGATTCATACATATTCAATAGAAAGGGAAAAGAGGTCATTAATCTATTTAAAACATTAGAACAAATAACATCAAAAACATACAGCACAAAAGAGTGTTAACTTAGAGATCATAACACCAACAATGTCATTGCCAGAACTCTTCTTTCTTCATTAACAGGTTTCCAACATCACTGGTGTCTACATCAATGGATCCAAGAGGGAATCTAACTACTGAGAACTACTAAGAACTACCAAGAATTGAGCTCTACAACTACAAGAAAGGAAAATGCTAAATGCTAAGAGTATGGATTGCAAAATCATCAATTTCGCCGACCCTTGAAATGAGGTTAGACTTGTTATTTATACACATACTTGCCCTAAATTTAACCTAATCTAACTTTACACTCTAACAATAAAATATAATATCTGATGGCTGATACTACCTGCACCTATATTCACCTTGAAAAGAGTAGAGATCTGACAGATCTACAGAAGAAGACAAGAGGAAAGGATATAAGAATCAGCCTCAAGAAGAGTGCTAGAGAAAGAGTAGAAAATATCTATTCTTTCAAAAGTTTGAGGCTACATGCCTCATTAATGTGAAAAGAGGATCACTAGCTTTGATGCACTAGGTAGTTAATGCTGGAGTGACACCTTGGGAAGATCACATGTCAGGGCCATCCATCTATCTAAAAATATTCATCAAGGTCACCCACTTTTTGACACCCTTATTGACTGTTGGATGATGACCGGTCGGCTCTGGTGAACCTAGACATGGGTCATTGAAAGAATACAAAACTGTTGGATCCAAATTTCTAGAGTCCAAGAGCTTATGCTCAAAATACACCCTACTGGTGATAATCCCCAGAATCCAAAGAACTTTATTTTCCTTTACAATTCTTGAATGCCTCCAAAACTTGGCTGATGTCATCTGCATTTGTGTCCTTAATGCTATTCCACCAGTCGCGGATAGCCTCAAAATTCTCTTCAACTTATCTGGCCCCTTCCCAGAAATCATCTACTATTTTCATGGAGTCATGAGCCCAGAGCATTATCTTAGATATTCTTGATAGCCTCCCTCCGTTGAACTCTCTGGAAGACTGATACTGGGACTCCATCAGCTCATCATATTTACTGAGGACGTAGTACTCCAAGGTGCATGTTTCAATGGTGAAGGGGTTGACTCATGACACCCTTACAATGAATGCATTGAATAGGTCCTATGGATACTGGACCACCATGACTTTCTCCCTTAGGGCCGTGACTAGTTGCTTGCATACATCAATTTTGAGGTCAAGTATGGAGTATAGGGCCTGGAGGAATTTGAATGATTCTTCTCCCAAAATTACCATCCCTATGATAGATTCTTCCATAGAGTTGATGACTTCATCTAACCCAGTCTTCCACCCTTCATACTTCTCCAAGTTTCCTTCCCATATAAGAATGGTATTGGTTACTTGGCCCAAGAGATTTTTGGCCAAGTAAAGGTTTGGGAGCGATACATCTAAAAATTTCCTTACGACCTTTATCTACTTGGAAATCCACCCATCCATATCCTATGCCTTCTTCTTCATGTCCTTAAGAGCATCCATGTCACCCTATAGAATTGGTGGTATGGAGGTGGAAGCTTCCAAATGGATCTCAACTAGGCAACGTGTAAGCTTTGCTAGAATTTTGAGGAGATTTTTGTTCTTTTCTCTTTCCTCCTTCAACTTCTACATTTGTTTATCATACTGGGCTTCTACTACCTGGGTTGCCTCTCTTAGTAGATCTAACTCTCCCTTCTTATCTCTCCTCCCCAGGGGCACTTCTGTGATTACATAATCTTCATCCCTTATTGTTGCTGCATCTATATCTCGGGGAGGTGTTGAAATTGTTGCAACTGTGCTTCCTCCTGGACTTGTTTGTAGGGTATGGACTATTCAGGCCTTTTTAGGGTTCTTAGCCTCTATTTATTGGGCCATCATCTCATCCAAGGAGAGGGAAACACCTATTACTACTACCAAGGTCTTTCATTTTCTAGATTCCACCAGCCATTGTGGCACTTGGGGTAGTTTTTTTTGCCAAGGCCTGGGTGTTGGGGCTCCCTTCGGAGTCTGGCAGTGCGTTCCCAGTATCTCCAATTTCATTGGGCTCTTTCTACTTTTTTTTTTCCCATTCCCACTCAGGTGGCATCCTTAGCTGTGATGTCTTGGATCTCCTCTCCACTAGCATTAGTATCACCTGTATCATTGGGTATTTCCCCATCCTTCTCAACATCAGGTGAATTAACATTCATATCTTCAGGGTTTTTCCCCTCATCCTATTGTTGTTATTTTTCTTCTTTGGCATCATTTGTCAAGATATCCTTCTCCATTGGAACATTCTTCTGAGGTGGTAGAGGTTTCTATCCAATGTTTGATTGTTGGCTCACTGAGACCACCTCACTGAATGTATTCCAAGGTACTTGGTCACCTAGAGTAACCAAAGGCATTTGGAGCATGATGGTTGGGGGTACGGTTGATCCCATAGATCCAGTTTCCCTAGTTGTTAGTTTCTCATCATTCACTTGCCTTGATTCTACCTTGGTTGCTTGGACCAGTATTTCCTCCCACTCGGGTTCCTTTTGTGCTTCATCCCTGGTCTCCTACTCCATAGAAATTTATTTTTCTGGGACTTCTTCCTCGGCGGGGGTCCTTTCCTTCTCTTGGGTGGCAATTTCTTCTACCCCCTTATCTATTTCCCTGTGCAGGTTCATGAGCTCATCCGTCCTGAAGATGTCATCAAAGTTGTCATGCGGGGGAGAGATTTATGAAATATCATCGAATTCGAAGGAGTCCAAACTGACTTCCACTAGGGGAATATTGGACATGTCGGGGCCCATGTCTGTGCTTGAGGGATGGGCCACCTTCTACTTCTTTCTTTGTAATGGGGCCCAAGCATCCATAATATATGTAGACTTTGCCTTAGTGAATGTCTACCTGCTCATTAGTGTTTCCAATGAAGGGGATCCCGTTGGGTGGGAGGATCCCACTAGAGTTGCGAGGAGACCACAGGAGAGTTGGGCAATTATCTTCTGGCTCGTCAGCCTGGATGCCTCCATGTGTTTGTGAATTTGCACCACCAAGGGGAGTGGACCTTGGGAAGGCACTTGGGCTAGAGCACTTTCTTTCTCCTTCCCCTTACTTTTGCTTGGTCCAGTGGCTCCGGAGGTTGAAGCAGACCTCTGTACAATTGGGCCTTTATGGTTTCTCCTCAGACACACCTACTCAAAATACTTATGACTATTATAATTAATGGGGTGAAACACATCTTTAATTCTTAGGTTCTCCGAGGTGCCCCAATCCACGGGAGGGAGATCTAATTTGGCGATCCCCCATTCCTTATATGTTGGGTCCTCCAGAGGTCCATCATCTATAAAATCTTTTTGGAAACCCCAAAGGTTGAGGGCCTTCATTAAACCTTTGGACATCTAGGAGTGCTGTCAGGCCCAAAGATAGAAACTATCTTGGAAATCTGCCCAAAAATCTTTAATATCATCTTTGTGCAGTGCAGATGCCTGGGGTAGATGGTGTAGGAGCACCCTAAGGTCTTTAGGTAGATCTTTAGACATTTTTTCTTGTAGGTTGGTTTGGCCAACAATCCATTAATAAGGAATAATCTATGAATTCCCTAGTGTGTTTTGAGATGTGATTAGAGTTAGGAAAGATTAGGGTTTGTATATTGTTGGGTCTAGTTGATTCTAGGGGTCTAGAACCTAGAAGTCAACTCAAAAGTTAAAGGGTTGACCAAAGTCCCAAAGTGGGAATATTTTTAACTTTTTAATGTTATTAAGTCATTTGAGGTCAATTGGTAAGGTTTGGAACCAATTAGGACCCTCAAATTTGTGAAAGTGACATTTTGACAAAAGTTGTCAAAGTTGTCATGACAACTTTTAAAGTTGTCATGACAACATTTCCTAGACTTTAGGAATCGGCTCTTATGATGCCCAAATAATGACCAAAGGGTCTAGATAGGTGATATGGAAGTATATAAGGTTAGTTCAACCCTAATACAATAGTTAGACTTGATATTGTACAAACTGGTGTTTGCAAAGAACCAATTTGCAGTGTAATTAAGCTACAGAGCCATCATCCATCACTTTATTGGATTGAATGGATAAAATGAAAGCATGGAGAGTGTGTGAAATTTATTTTCTGAGTTCTTTGTGGTATTAGATTAGTCATTTGTTCTTTCTAGTTAAGTTTTATTTAATTTCTTGCATTCTGTGAGTTTACTTGCTAGTTTTGGTCCATTCATGTAAAGAATGGCTTTCTTTGGTATTCCTGTTGTTCAAACTCCATGACCACTTGGAATACATTAGATCCTTGTATATTATTTGTACATATGTCTTGTGGAATTTGTACAAGGGAATCTTGAGAATAATCATGCCCTATGCGAGTATTAGCTATTCTGGCTAGGGTAATTGAACCGTTCAGGGGAAATGGAGGTTGTAGAGTGATTGCTATGTGCCAATCAAGGTTAGAGAAGTGTAGGGGAATGAAGTGCAGACCTTGTGATGGAAGGATAATTTTTGAGGAACTCATTTGATCATTTAAATAATCCTAAGAAACTAGACCAGTCTTCATGCCCTAAAAACCCTTCTTTTTAGGGGTTTAGTGAAAGTCTATTGTACGGACAAGATAGGAATTAGAGACCTAGAAAATCTTGAAGGGGAGGAAAAACCCACAAAGAATATGAAATTTTTTTCTAGGGGTGTTAAGGTGTTTTAGGAAGAAAATCACCTTTTCAGTGATTAGGAGGGCTAATAGGTCTAAAAAGGCTACAAGGACTAAAAGGCTAGAAATTTGGAACTCGATTGGGAAATGGATGAAAGATCCAAAAAATTAGATCCATAGGAGTTTGATTAGACATACAAGGAGTCAAGAAACCAATCCACAATAAGTTGACACTGTTTGGAGATTTAGTTGATCAGGGAAGCCATGAAAGAGTAGAGTTATGGAGAAGGGTTTAATGAAGTGTTTGAAGTTGGTGGAGAGCTCCTAGTGTGGTAGGGGATCAGAGAGGCATCCTATAGTTAGGGTAGTGATAGAGACCCTAAAAGAAGACCAAAAGAAAGGTCTTAGAGAGAGATAGAAGGCTCTAGGAGAGGAGCTCCCCCTCAAATTGGTATCAGAGCCATTGAAAGGCTTGGGAGTGAATTAGTGCATGTCAGAGTGGAGTGAATCCATAGGTGAGAATATCAAGGTGACCAATGCAGAGTTGGCCAAGGATTTTTCAGAGAAAAAAATCAAGAATAGGATTCTTGAAGAAGAAATTGAGGAAATGAAGATCAAGATGGCAGAAGTTATAGAGACTACCAGCAAGTTGAGAGGAGAAATGCATGAAGGGATAGACAAAGGAAACAAACCAGTAGAAGAGGAGGTAGAACCATAGCCTGACCCTCCTCTACCTGAGGAACCATTCCTCAAAGCACTCAAGGCATTGAGTGGGAAGGCTCTAGAAGGAATACCAGTATTCTTTGGTAAGATGGACACCAAAATGGTTATGGAATGGCTTGAAGGGATGAAGAATCACTTCGAGTGTGATGGGATTTCAAAAGCACAAAATTTCAAGATAGCCAAGTCAAGGCTAAGAGGGAAAGCACTCACATGGTGGAAGTTCTTATTTGGAATAAAGAGAGAAAGAGGGAAAGAAGCCCATAGAAAATTGGACAACAATAGTTGCAAAGGTGAAGCATAATTACTTTCCAAAAGACTATAACATTCAACTGCATAAGAAGAGGCAGAACCTTAGGTAAAAAGACCTAGATGTACCAACCTATACTGAAGAATTTCAAAAACTTTGTCTTAGATCATGACTCTAGGAGACAGAGAGCATAAAAGTTGCAAGATACCTTAATGGATTAAGGTGGAAAATTCAAGAAGAACTTAGTCTATTTTCCTTGAATTCCTTTCATAGTTGTTTTCAAATGGCTTTGAAAGTGGAAGAGAAACTCAAGAAGAGGCAAGATTCTATTTCTAGAGGTAGACGAAGGGTAGAGACAATAGAGGTGGCCATAGAGGAGGTTCAAGTGGAATAGGTAGTGATAGTAGAGGACAAAGTGATTCCAAATATTTAGAGAAAGGATAAGAAACAAGCAGTAGGGGTGGATACAATAACAGAGGATGTAGTTCTTACAATAGTGGTAGAGGAAGATCAAGAGGTTTTGGGAGAAGCTCTTACTTTTCTTCCATGAAATGTTACAATTGTGGATAGATGGGGCATCCTACATATAGGTGTTTAGATAAACTAACATCCTCATAAGGGGAGAAGAACATAGCTTATGTCCAAGAAGAATATTGCTCTAAAAAATTATAGGTGAGTCTAGATTTAGAGAAAGGAGAACACCTTATGTTGAGAAGAATCATAATCAAGACACCCACCAAAGATGAGCACAAGTAGAGGAGGGATCTTTTCAGAGTGAAGTGCAAGATATTGGGGAAAGTGTGCAAGGTGATCATTGATTCAAGGTCAATAGATAATGTCGTAGCTAAGGAGGCAGTAGAGAAGTTGAAGCTCACCAAAATCTCACATGTGTGTCCCTATAAATTTACATGGTTAAATAAGGGTCAAAACATCTTGGTGAATGAACAAGTGTGGGTAGAATTTTCCATCAGAAAGTATCAATATAGGATACTATGTGATGTGTTTCCAGTGGATTCTTTCCATCTATTGCTTAGCAGACCATGGCAGTATGATAGAGAAGATGTCCATAATGGGAAAGATAACAAGTACTCCTTCAAGAAAAATGGGGTAACTTTCAAAATACAGTCTTTGATAGAAGAAGACATAGTGGAGAAGGCAGAATCCAATGCCATGTTGATGAATGGAAAGGAATTCCTAAGGGATATGAAAGATGATGAAGTTGGCTATGTAATATTGTTAAAGCTAAAGCAGGAGGAGACTCATAAGCAAGCACCTATGCCAAAATAGGTGAGAGAGCTGTTGGATTAGTTTAAGGATATAATTTGTGAGGGTACACTAGCTTCACTACCACCAAAGAGGGAGATAAGTCATCAAATTAACTTCATACTAGGAGCATCCTTTCCAAACAAAGCTGCATACAAGATGACACTAGAGAAAAACAAGGAGATAGCCAGGTAGGTGCAAGAGTTGTTGGATCAATGATTGATTAGGAAAAGCATCAGCCCTTGTGCTATCCTAGTGGTGTTGGATCCTAAGAAAGGAGGTAAGTGGAGGATGTGTACTAATTCTAGGGAAATAAATAGGATAACTATCAGGTATAGATTTCATATTCCTAGAATAGAATACTGTTACAATACTTTAGGGATAACTAAGAGGAGGGGGTGAATCAGTTATCCACAACTTTATCTTTTTTCTTATACTTATTAATCTAGATTGATACAAAGTAAATGCACATTCAGATAACACATTACACAACATATTAATTTGGTTATCGGAAAACCAAATGGTAAAAACCCTGGTGGGAATTAGTACCCACAAAGAACTATACTATTTTTAGTAATCCATGTTAAAAGATCTTCCAACCCTATTAGGATTTGTTCATTACAATACAGTAGTATAGTGACCTAGTAAAGGGTCTGACCTTGTTAGGAGTCTTCTACAATAACCCTATTAGGGGTGGTGGACTCACTATCCAAGGACTCACTGTCCAAGTGGTGAAGGCTACAACCTTCTAGTTATTTGATACACACTGTATCAACAAGGTGAACTGCTATTTGTGACACTGCTTGTCTGATCAGTTCCTTTTGTGCACTGATTCTTTAACCTCTTGTAATGCACTACAACATTCTTATCTATATTCTGAAATCTTCTACTTCAATATCTATATTATCAACATATGATAAATATAGCTCTGCTGCTTTAACACTCTGCTCTGCTTTTCTTATCTCTCACTTTCGCAACTCTTCTTATCACAAATGACCTTCTATAAGTATATACACCAAGTATGAGATCATGGGACCTATAGGAAAACTATTCTTAACATCCTTGTTATCTCTACTAAGCACACAAGCATAATTACAACCACGCAAGTATAAACTGAATAGACGCGTCTCTTCACTAAGTCAACTTCACCAATTTAATCATAACTTTGCAATCTTCTTGAAATACGTTTAGTGCCTTTAGATTAATATCAATAACTCATAACTAATCATGAATATACACACACATATCCTAAAGATAGGTGCAAATTAATAAACACATTACATACATCGGCCTTAAACCATGATATCTCCAGAACTATAACCGTTAATAACAGAATTACATATCTTTACTGAAACATCATATCTGTGTCTGCGTGTATGAACATAGCATAATAAACATGTTAAAAACATGTATATATCCATGCAAATATTCATGTCATCATATGGATAATTACATACAGAAGTGCTGATGTGTATTATATGTTGTCATCAATGACAAACATACAATCAATCAACTGTTTAGAATCAAATCTCCAACAATCTCCCCCTTTGGCATTGATGGAAACATATGATAAAAACAAATTTTTTTCATGGTGTCTTCTTTATTTTAAAATCTTCTCAATATCCTCATCAAAGATTCATCTATACTGCTACAGTTACATAAACAATGTTTTATATGTATACTCCCCCAGAGTATAAGCTCCTTGTATGTGTTCCTTGTTTAGCTCTTTGTTTCTATTACTTATTTTTAGTACATACTCCCACATTGAAATTAATGGAAAAGGGTACCATAAACCATTATGCACAGGTACTACCCTAGAAGTAGAGTATTCAACCATTCATCAATCACATAGGACTGATGTGCTTGCTTCTTTTTCTAATCAGACTTGGGAGAGGGACTGACTCCCAACTTCTCCCTTAGATACTCAAAAGTATCCTTTGCTAAAGGCTTCATGAAAATGCCTGCTAACTGATCTTTTGTGCTTACATAGTCCATTGTCACTTCCTTGTCTGCAACTTTTTCTCTCAGAAAATGGTACTTGATCTCTATGTGTTTTTGTCTTTGCGTGCATCACAGGGTTCTTAGACATGTTAATAGTACTGGTGTTATCACAATGAATAAAAACAGGATAGTCAACCTGACTACCAAACTCTTTAACTGTTTGCTTGATCCAAACAATTGTTGTACAATTCAGTGCTGCTGCAACATATTTTGCCTTTTCCGTTGACTGAGAAATATTATTTTTCTTCTTGCTTGTCCAAGATACCAAATTTTCTCTAAGAAATACTGCTCCCCCTAAAGTTCTCTTCCTGTCATCAATACAACCTGCCCAATCTACATCACTATACACATGAAGTTGTGTATTCTCTGATTTAGGATACCATAAACCATAGTCTATAGTTCCCTTAAGATATCTGAATATCCTCTTGATTTCCATTGGGTTCAGCTACAAATCTTCCAACAATGTCAATTGCATTAGATATGTTAGGTCTTGATTGAGTTAGATAAATAAGCTTTCCAATAATAGATTTGTACAATATTTTATCAATTGCTGTGGAGTCGTCATCTTTTGAAATTTTACTTCCTGTGATCATAGGAGTTCATACTGGCTTGCAATCCTTCATCTTGAAGGTTTTCAATATTTTCTTCACATATTTTGACTGATTAATGAATATTCCTTTATTTGTCTATTTTACATTTAATCCCAAAAATTATTTTATAGGACCAATCATGCTCATTTCAAATTCATTCTGCATTTATTTTGCAAATGTTATACTAAGCTTGTCATTACCTCCAAAGATAATGTCATCAACAAATATGGAAACTAAT
>MU226856.1:1188530-1207011 GCA_018584345.1 Thuja plicata | reverse complement strand
GAACCTTTTGGCATGCTTGATAGCCTTCATATTGCATATTCATGACCTAATCTCCTTGCATTGTGCATTTCAAAAATTCCTTGCATTATAGACTTCATTGCAACCCTCATTATAGTCCTTTTGCATACGACCTACTCATAGCCTTCCTACATACATAGCTTATTTTTAGATCCTCTTTAAAAACTTTGCAAACAATCCTCGAAAGTATCCAAATCATGGAACCTCTCTTTATGATGTTTAAAATAGGATCTTGACTTTATCCCCCTTTTTTCCAAATTTCAAACCCCCTATCCTTATCAATTTGATCTTATTCCACCTTTTTCATGATGGATTTGACCTAATCCTTTTTATCAAACTTGTCCTTTGTTCCTAAAAATCCTATCTTTTCAAGTCAAGATCCTTATTCAACCTCATAAGGTTATGCTCCTAGATTTGTCTCCTTTCAAAAGATTAATTTTTAAAGTCCAAAAAATCCAAAAACACAGCTGCATAAACCTTAGATTGCATTTGCATAAGCTCCTTGCATTTCCAAAGTTGCATTTCAAACTTGCATTTCCAAAGTTTCAAAAATTCCAAAAACATCTTGCATTTTCATATAGTCATCATGTCAATCTTCACTAGGTTCCAAGCATCCAAAAGTCAACAAGAAACTTATCAACCCATATTTGTGTAACACCAAAAAATTGGCATCTTGCAACCCTAACCAATTTTGTTACATTTGTCATTCTTCTGAATCATCAAAGTCCTATTGTACTAGGCAATTCTGAGTTTTAGCTGACTCTACTCGACTTGAGTGTCAAATGTAAAAAATCCTAAATCTACATTAATCATACATCATATTTAATTCCTAAATATCTATTGGCTAAGTAAATCCTATGATTGAATTAATTTAATTATAAAGTCCTAGCACTCTAATTAAATTAAATTCACCCTCTTTAGCTAAGACACATGAAAAAGGAATTAAATGATATTTAATTATTAAATAAATATCCTCATTTCAATAATTGAATTTAAATATTCAGATAATTGAGTAAAACCTATTTATGAGGTCATATTTATTTAATTAATTGAATATTCTCTCAAAAATATTTCTTTTATTCAGAAATGGAAACTTTGAATTAATTTTGCTTTAAAGAGAAAGAAAACAATTTAATTCAAATAAAATAGAATTAAATAAAAAAAAGAAAACAGTTAAAGTAGGAAGAAAACAATTTATTGTAATCTTTTGAATAATGCTTTCTATTTTGAGCTGGCTTTTCTATCTATTTTATTTCAAAGAGGAAAGTTTCTATTCTGATCATCTTTGAGTCTATAAAAGAACTCTCATTCTTCATTCAAAACCCCCACTCACTTTTGCATTGTTAGAATACTGAATTATTGTCTCATTTTCTTACTAATCTCATATAGAATAATTTCATTTTGCATTAAGATAGTTTCAATTTCTAGAATAATTGCATTGATCATCATGTCTTAGATTATCTCACATCTTTTAATTCTTAGTATAATATTGCATTGTATTGCATTCATCATGATAAATCCTTCATTCCTAGATTGGTCTATGGTTGTGAGACTCTCATTCTGAGAGCACTTTCAAAAATCCCATCTGGATAGAAGGCAACAGGTCAAATCATGCAGGCAGACAGGATGAATAATCTCATATTCAGTCTTGTGTGTACCTGGTGAAGAAGGACTATGTTGAAGTGTATGGTGAATTAAGAAGGCCAAATTTACCACATACATTTCTGGTGCCCACCATGGGGCAGGTACATTTCTATTCTGGCCTCATTTCATTTCATATTTTACATTTTTTTTGCATTCTATCTGTACTTCTGTACAAGTTCTATTTTAACTTTGCGCAAACTTTCTAGTTCTTTGCATGGCTTGCAGAACTTCTTCGTGTGACCTAGAATACTTTATTGCATGAAATTACAGACTAGAACTTTTAGTTTGATATTTTATTGCCTTGGTTTTCTAACCACCTGCTACTTTCTGACATTTGTGCTTCTCTAATTTTATCTTTTTGAAACAACATAACAGTGGTTTGCAGGACGCTGAGACAAAGAAAAGCCATCTTAAACTTTTGACATGTTTGTTGCAGGATGCTGATATGAAGAAAGGCATTACAAACTACTAATGGGTTTTATTGTAAGACATTTGTCGAAGACCTTGCTTGTTTTCACAACTTCCTTTATCTATTTTCAGTAGTTAAAACACACTTCAGTTGGTGCTTAAAATGAATCATTGTCTTGTGTGATTGAAGTGTTTTTTAGATTGTAATCCTAGGAACTACATGAAAGTATCCTCTCCCCTCGCCTTTATAGATCTTGGGTGTAAGATAAATTAATGTGATTCTTCTAGAGTGGCTACCTCCCGAGAGCTTTAGCAAAGCCGGTGAGAGTGGATGCCCAATCGGTAACAGGCTAAATCCAAGCCCTTCCAAACCGGTATACAAAAAATGCTATTGTGATTAATGCCACAATAGACAGGTGTGAATTCATTGTGGCAACCAAAATATCCTCCAGTACCCTAGTGGTGCGTTAAATTCCCAACATTGTTAAGGTGAAAGCCTTGCTTTGAACGGATTGGGAGAGCCCCCTTTATTGGGGAAATGACTTGATCAAAACCACCTGAATGGATGTCCTTACTATAAACTGTTGTTCTAGTTTTCCAAAAACCCTCTATCTGTTGGCACGGAATGTTAGAGACTGACTAAGATGCCCCACATTCTTACGAATTTTAGTAGAGATAATATCCCTTTGGGAAGTAATTCCTTTGGGGTCCGAAACTTGATATGCCTGAGAAGTGAGTGCATATGTAAGGAGGAGCCTGTGCTTCCAAGATTTGAAGTTATCAACAAAGAGTAAGTGTAGCTAAACTTTGATTAAAGTCAGGATTCAACAGATATTGTCCTAGCTATCCTAGGGTTGTGATTTTCTTATTCTGGTACTATAAACATTTTGTTTAATGTGTTTTGCGTGGGTGTATCATTTGAACAATCGAAACTATCGTCAAAACACACAAATTGTCAATCTTGAACATGTCCAACACAATCTGTAACTTGAACTATCTGTCAGAAAATAGCATGATTTCATCTTGGAAAACACAAACTAGTCTTAACAGTCTGATTCTGTAAATGTCCTTTTTTCAACATTTGCATAGTTTCATGTGAAATTTGTAAATCTTCGCATCATTCAGTGAGAATCTTTGTGCCATATGTAGTATACTATTGTGCGATATTTGGAAATAGTGCCATTACTCTATCCTCTTTATTCTATCAGACTGGTGTCATTCTTCATGTGAAGAAAGCATTTCTTCATGCGGTTCGGTGAGAAACTTCCCGTGACAAAGCATTTCATCGTACAAAACTACAGCCTTTTGTCCAAAACAGTGAGTTAAAATCTATCATTTAGTTGTACTTCTATCAAATCTGGTCTCTAATATGGGTCTATTTTTCTGCCATTCATCTTCACACAGTCTAAAACTTTGTTTCTTGGGTTGAGAACTACGTGATTCTTGCTTAAGCTGGTCTTGTCTCATGTCTTTTTGATTTATTTCATCCGTGTCATCATGCCTTGTGTCGCAATAGTCATCTCTTGGCTTGTCTTAGCCTCATCTTAGATGATTTGCACCAAGGATACTTCACCTTTTGGCACGTTCTATGCAATTACTTTGAGATAGTTTCAAGTTTGGTCCTAGTTCACATTCCTTGTTCAAAACTTTTTCTATGACTGTCACAACTCGAAGTGGTAAAACATTTCCTTCAATCAATCAAGACAAATCTGTACTTTCCACACAATTACCGACTACATCTAGTGAGGAATCATCTTGAGCTCCTTCCTTAGTATGATGAACTTACAATAAAAGGTCATTTCCTATGGATCTTAGTAGGGTTCGAAATCCTTTGTTCCATAAAGACCCAAATTCAGAGAACACTCAATATCTTTATACCAAGTCTTTACACCTTGAATCCTTGCATTTTGGCAAGATGGTAGATCATAAGCAATCAAGTGGTGAAGTTAGCAGAACTGACCTCTTTAGAAATTGGGGTAAGTCCCATTCTGAAGACCCCCCTAATGATGTAGAAGTTGAAATCACTAAAGAAGATATTACACACGCTCGTGCTAACAAAGAATTCTATAAAATGATGGGAATTCTACTAGCTGAGGAAAAAGAAAAATACATTCCTGAACTAGCCAATCAAGGGGCTAATTTACCTTCCAATTATTCTTTAGAAACACTCATTGAGAAAGAGGAAGAAACTGAAATTTCCCACTTGCACAAATAAATGCAAACTATGCGAGAGAAACTCTCTCAACTCTTGAAAGAGAGACAAACCTGTTACACAATTCACGTTGGAAAGCATCTATCATTTCCGATTTGATAAAGATCTTCACATGCCTCCTTTTCCCAAAGGAGTTGAACTTCCTAAATATGAAAAATACTTGGGTACATCTGACCCTCAAGACCATTTGAGAGAGTTTGGTGCTCTCTCCATGGAATTCATGCATGACATAACCTATCTTATATGTCTTTTCCCACGTAGTTTGGGAGTATCAACTATGGAATGGTTCTCTAGACTACCAAATGGCATCAAGACCTTTGAAAAAATTGCCAATTTATTTCTACAACATTATTCTCACAACATTCAACATCTCGTTCATATTTGAGATCTTTGGAACTTGAAACAAAACAATGGGGAATCCTTCTTGGCATTTCTTCAAAGATGGAGACAACTCTATACACGATATTCTCGCAAGATACCTGAATCTGAAAAGTTGGACATCTTTCTTGATAATCTTCTCCCCAACATTGGGAATCAAGTATAACTACAAGGTCCTCTAACCTTTTATGATATGATCAAACAAGTTGTAAGAATCGAGACATTTATGATCAAGAAAGGAGAATTGACCTTACATAAGGAAAATAAACAAGGGTCTTCTTCCTCAAGCAAAGATAAATTCAAATTTCCCAACAAGAACCAAAATTTTTTGAATGATGGTGTTTTAGACAATGTGACTACTAAGCCTTCCAAGGCTGCCTTTAATCTCACTACCACGATGCAAGCAGCCAAAGCCATTGAATAAGCTGCGGCAGAATCCAAACCGAGTACTTCATGATTTTCTGGACCTAAACCTTGGGCTCCTAGGCCCAAGCATGAATTCACTCCTTTAGGAGAACCTCTTGAGGTGGTTTACAAGAATCTTGTAGACAAAAATTTACTTACTCTGTTGGCTAATCCACGACCTTATGATCCACAACCAAGACCCTCTTGGTGGAATGAATCTGCTTATTGTGATTTTCACCAAAACAAAGGTCATAAAATAGCTACTTGTTTTAAGTTGTGGCATACAATCTAGGATTTCATCGATAGTGAGGTTATTGTTGTGGGAAGTCACAACAAAAACTCTGATCACCAAGCTTTCAAGGATCCATTTCCTCCTCATGGGAAAGGTGAATCATCTAAAGGCAAAAATAATGATGCTAAGGTCAACTATACTTACACCAATAACGACAATGTCATTAATATGGTTGAGCCTATTGACACTGAATACTGTAATGTCCTCATTCTTAAGGGAAAGGAAGATACTTCTAAGTCCAAAACACCTTTCATATTGTGAGGGTCTACACCTCAGTCTTCTGAACAAATTCAGTCTCAAGTGAGTGCTAATATTGTTACTTGATCTCGTGCTAAAGTCATTCTTAAAGGCCCTGAGCCTTCTATATCTACATCAACTCAACCTTCAAACAAAGCTAAGGTTGACTTTGTTACTAAGAATCCAAAAGTGGGTTCCTCATCTAATGCTACCAATTACAACATTCTTGATCAATTGCAATGTACTAATGCTCAGATAACTATTTTTGAGCTCCTGAAAATCTCCCCTGCTCACAAGGAAATCTTGGACAAAGCCCTCACTAAGGAAAATGTCCCAAAAGATCTTGATCTTGACCGGTTTCAATCTATGGTAGGTCACTTGACCTCCTCACATTACTTTACTTTCTCTGAGGAAGATGACCATTCTTTGAGTCACCCACATAATAATCCTCTGCACATTGAAGTCATGATAGGTCCAAAGCGTGTTCGCCATGTTCTCATAGATAACGGTGCTGGCCTAAATATTTTCTCTGCTAGTTTCCTTATTGAGTTAGGCTATGGCAAATATTTCATTGATGTCCACAAAAACATTACCATTAAAGCCTATGATGAGGAAGAACGTAAATCCAAAGGTTTAGTTGTTTTGCCAATTAGAGTTGGTCCTGTTGAACGAGATGTTATCTGTCAAGTGCTTGACATCCCTTTGGTATATAGTATCCTGTTAGGAAGGCCATGGATCCATGAAATGCAAGTTGTCCCTTCCACATACCATCAGTGCATTAAGTTCCCATTCCAAGGTTCTGAAGTGACTGTACCTGCTAATACACGCTATGATTGCAATGCCCTCACAAAATCTGCCGACATCCTTGTACCTACTAACAGAGAAGCTATTGAAATCCTTGAGGATAAATTAAAAGAAATGGAAAAGAAATTGACTCTCAAAGAAACTGATATGGGAGGATATCAGATTGGACCTGTATTATCTATTACATCTCTGCCTTTATCTCCCCATTCTTTTTGGAGACCTTCTAAGAACACTAAACCTTCTACAGTTCCTCCTCCAACAAAGTATGGTGGTACCTTTGTACAAGCCACAATACCATTAGAAGAAGAAGCTGAAAATAGAGCTATCAAAGCTTGGATCTATAAAGGAGAAGACAATTCTAAAAATAATGCTCCTTATGACATGAAACCTGAGAAATATGGTAAAGGTTTATCTATTATGCAACATTTTGGCTATAAAGGAGATGGTCCCATAGGTGCGAATCATAAGGGATTGATTGCACCACTTAAAGCCATTGGTCATAGAACACATGACTCTACAGGTATAGGCTTCCAGAAACTCACATTCTAGTTGGGAATAAAAAATTTTGTACCTCAAGAAGATAAGAAACCAATACCTGAAGAAACACCTACAATTGCAGAACCTAAAGACAGCTCTGATAAGGATACTTTTCCTTATCCTATTCCACCAGACCTGGCAGCATTCTTTGCTGAGCCAGATAACTTTGTACCACATGTCAATACAGTAGACACTGACAGTGATTCTGATACCACCACTTCACTTGCTCCATTAACTTATGAAGAGTGGAAAGACATATATACTCTGAACTCTAGTCATCAGGGTAATTTATTCATACCACAACACTTTCAAGAATAGTTTGATCATGAATTCCAGTCACTTCTCCTTACACAAGAGGCAACTGATGCTATAAACACTACTGAGGTACCTAGGTCAATAGGTGCTCATCTGACCATAGCAAAAGTTCTAGGAAGAACTCATCCCAACTGAGGACAAAGAGTTTATTTTACTCACGTTCTTGACATGAGACCTAATGATGAAATAGACTCCCATGAATATGAGTTTGATAGCTTGTCATATGCCACTTCTGACAAAGATACATATACAACTAATGCATATGAAAACATTTTCAAAGTAGGTGAATGGTCTAGTGTAGGGTCACATGAGTCTGACTCCCTAGGTGTTAACATGTCAACTACTACGGTCGCTAGGACTCAAAGGAATTTGACTATACCTTTGGATGAGATCGCTTTGGGTCTTGACTTTCTTGTCCATGCCTTTGATGATTATACCATGAACGTACTTGAACCCATCACTCCTCTTTCACTTTTCCATCCTGAGCTTATAGACTAGAACTCTACCTCCCCATCTAATGAAGTCCTTACATTCTAGAATGATTATGCTCTTTCTTGTTACCTACACGTTGTTGAACCTATAACGTCTCCTACTAGCAAAGAAAGTGTCAACATGACTGAGGCTGACATCAAGTATCTTAGTCACAAAATAAAAAGAAGAAAAATAGGCACTCTAATGGTGAAAACCACCTTGTGGCAGTATCAGAGCCTAAAATAGTCAAAATAAAAGACATGTTCGAAGGTGAAAACCTCTCTGAGGCGCGTATGGATGAGATACTTGATGCACTCCCAAGTCATTTTCAGGAAAGATCATCTGTTCTTATTGAACCAACTCAACCTATCAACTTGGGTACAGAGGCAGAACCTCAGATTATTCACTTGGCACAATCACTATCAGAGGTAGAAAGAGAGGAATTCACTACATTCTTCAGAAATGAAAAGATTAAGTTTACATGGAAATACTCAGACATGTTAGGATTAGACCCTAATCTAATCATGCATCATCTATCCATTGCACTAGATGTTAATCCCATCAAGCAGAAGCTTCGCAAAATGCATCCACATGTAGCTCTACTTGTCAAAGCTGAATTGGAGAAATTGCTTAAGGCAGTGTTTATCATAGTAATTGATTATGCATAGTGGATCTCTAATATTGTTCTAGTATCAAAACATGATAAATCTATAAGATTCTACATAGACTTCAGAGACCTAAATTTGGCATGTCCTACGGATGATTTCCCATTGTCTAACATTGATATGATCATAGATATGATGGCAGGGTATGAAATGTACTCACTAATGGATGGTTTCTCTGGCTACAACCAGATAAAAATTATGCCAGAGGACCAAGAGAAAATAGCCTTCACATGTGCCTGGGGCACCTTCTGTTGGAATGTCATGCCCTTTGGACTCAAAAATGTCAGTGCTACATATCAGAGAGTGGTTACCACCATATTTCATGATATGATGCATAAAACAATGGAATATTATGTGGATGACACTTTGGCTAAAAGCATGCACCAAAAGAAACATCTTGCAGATCTAGGTCCTATACTAGATCATATGGAACAATTCAGTCTAAGGCTCAATCCTAAGAAATGTGCATTTGGCGTAACATCTGGAAAGTTACTTGGCTATATCATCTCTGCCAAAGGTATTGAAGTGGATCCTGAAAAAGTACAAGCTATTATGGAAATGTCACCACTGAAAAATATCATAAAAATGAGAGGACTTCAAGGCCGACTACAGTCTATCTGGCATTTTATCTCTTAACTGGCAGACAAGTCACAACCATTTACCAAGACTTTGTACAAGGATGTGGCTTATCAGTGGAATAAAGAATGTGAGGAAGGGTTCACACAAATAAAGTAGTATCTTGCAAACCCACCAATCTTGATGCCTCCCATTCATGGGAAGCCACTCATACTTTACATATCTGCTACGGATACATCATTGGGTATCCTATTGGCTCAAGAAGATCAACACAAGAAAGAAAGGGCTATCTATTACACCAATAGAACTCTGGTCTCCTATGAAATGAAATATTTTTCTATAGAGAAGGCTTGCCTTGTAGTGGTGTTTGCTTCACAAAAATTGTGACACTATATGCTGGCTCATACTACAAGTCTAATTGCTAAAATTGACCCTCTAAAATACTTACTTAGTAAAGCTACCCTCACAGGTAGACTAGCTAAATGGGTCATGGTTCTCAGTGAGTTTGATATTGAATATGTTGAAAGGAAAGCCATTAAGGGCCAAGCAATAGCAGATCAGTTGGTAGAAGCACCTCTAGTTGATCATCAACCATTGCACATTGAATTTCCAGATGAGTCCATATTACTTCTTACACATCGCTCATGGACTATGTTTTTTGATGGTTCATTTACCCAACAAGGGTCAGGTGCTGGAATATTTTTCATTACACCTCAATGGTACTCATTACCAAAAGCATACAAGATGTTGTTTCCTTGTATGAACAATATTACTGAGTATGAATCCCTTATCAATGATATGAAGATCACCCTTGAGTGGTGTGTGGATGAACTAAATGTTCTTGGAGATTCCCAGTTGGTCATTAATCAGGTCAACAATATCTATCAGATAAGGGATGAAAAGTTGGTACCTTATAAATGATTGGTTGATGATCTTAAATAGTATTTTACTCATATCACATTTCAACAGGTTCCGAGGGTAGATAATAAAGTGGCAGACACCATGGCTACTCTTGCCTCTATGCTACAAATGCCTGAAAATATTTTTTGACATGAATTCCTGGTGGAGATGTTACACTACCCGACCTATGACTCCCCTAATTCCTGGATGATCTATTATGTCATAGGACATGATTCGTCCTGCTACCATCACATCTTCTCCTACCTACATGACCAGATTATTCCAGACACTTACTCCCAGAATGAGAAACATCACCTAATCTGCAGTGCTTCATGGTTCATCATCATTGCTAATGACTTGTAAAGATGTGGTCTAGACAGTACCCTCCTTAGGTGTTTAGAACCTGATGAATACAAACAAGTGTTAGTATAGGTGCATGAAGGCATCTGTAGGTCACACTTTAACAACTTGACATTGGCCCGCAAACTTATTAGAGCTGGTTACTATTGGCCAGATATGGAAAAAGAAGCAACATAGTTTGCTAAGTCCTACAAACAATGTCAATTACATGGAAACCTGATTCATGCTCCAGCCAAGGAGTTGATTCCATTCATTACTTTCTGTCCATTTCAACAATGGGCCTTTGATTTAGTGGGACAGATCTACCCCTCATCCTCCAATGGACATAATTTTATCATTACAGCTACAGATTATTTTACTAAGTGGGTGGAGGCAGTCCCTCTCACCATTGCCAGTGGAAAAATAGTAGCTATGTTTATTGTCAAATACATCATCTATAGGAATGGTGTACCCTCCTTAATTATCATGGATAATGGGGGACAATTTAAAAACAAAGATTTGATAGAGCTCTACTCTAAATTTAAAATTAATCAACATTGGTCTTCCATCTATTATCCTCAGGGTAATGGACAGGTAGAAGCATCCAACAAAACAATCCTTAAGATCCTGCATTATACAGTACATAAGTCCGGACGAGATTGGCATCTCCAGAACAATCCATCTCTTTGGGCATATAGGAAAAGTATAATAATACCAATAGGGGCTACACCCTATGTGTTGGTTTATGGAGCAGATGTTGTGCTACCTATTGAGGTCAATATTCCTTCTTTGCGAGTCTCTCTAAAAGGCCTCATTAATGATGAAGATACTAGAATATCTCGGCTACAGGACCTAGAATTACTTGATGAACATCACCAAGTGGCATTCGATCACCTTAGAGCATACCAAAAGAGGATGTCTAAAAGCTATAACAAGAATGCTAGACCAAGGGACTTCCAAGCGGGTGACCTTGTTCTGAGGGAGAACCCCAAGAATCAGCAACATCGGGTCCAGAAAGGCAAGTTTGAACCTAATTGGCTCGGTCTATATATTATTACTGTAGTGTTTGGGTCTGGTACCTATCAACTCTCTACTACTGAAGGAGAACAACTCAAAGAGCCCATCAATGCTCTTCATCTGAAGCGGTTCTACAGCTAAGACATCTTCAGTATGCTCATGTATATACTAAAGTCCTAAAAAAATTCTAAAAATATGAAAAAGTCCTAAAAATTTGATCATCTCAATGAAAACCTAGTGATAGGTGCTTTGATGTATCTCCAAAAAAATCATATATTCCAAAAATTAAAAAAAATTAAAAAAATTGAAAAATACAAAAAAAGAAAAAAAGAGAAAAGGTGCCATTGATGAAAACCTGGCAAATAGGCGTCATGGTAGCAAAAAAAGAATTTCTGCCAAGAAGGTGAAAACCTTTTAAACAGGCGCCTCTTGTTCCATAATGCTATATCTATCATAGCACAACTTGGCTTCACACATTTTCTTTCCTACTTACATTTGCTTTCAGTTCCCATCAAGACACCAACTCACATGGATTGAAACTGGTCATACTCTCAAGGAAACCCTCCTGATCTAGGGGGCACTGTCCTTTTATCTTCTAAGGATCTCCTTCACATCAGTCACCAGTGGTTCTCACTACATCTGCCTACTGATGTCTAGCTTATACTATGATTGCTTCATTTGAGTATCTCTTGCGTCAATCACCAGTGGTTCTCACTGCGTCTGCCTACTGTCGCTATTCTATCGAGACTAATCACATTTTTTATAGTTGGATTCATACTCAAACACTCTATCTATCGATACTTAGTCTTGATGATTCTATACTTTAGTTTGTACATATCTTTTGGTCACTTTTGTGACACTCTGGTTCCTTTGCAAACCCTCCTGACTTGTCTTTGATTCAACGCCATATGCCTGGGGGCGACCACATCTAGTTTTTCCTCACAACATACGTCAAGTCAGTCATCATTACTTGGGGGCATGGGTCCCCCATTTGATCACATATTTGGTTTACACCTAAGTCAGTAATCTTGTCACTTCTCAAGGACAACTCGCTACTAACACAAACTGGTGTTTTTAACACCACCATAAACAGTGTTTTTTAACACTATCTTTGGACACGTCTGTGTTTTTTAACACACATTAGATATCTCAATCATAAACATCTATTGATAACAATCAAACACAATGCACTCACAAGCACAATGATGTTTTTTAACACCCTCTAAACATGAACATATTCGCAAAACTTTGAAACTGGCTGAGCTATGCTTAAATATTTCTTTGTATGTTGTCTATTCTCATGAATTTCATTGATATTTTCTTTGTCTAGTGCTTGTTGGTGTAGTCTTGATGATCTAAAAATTTAAAATAAATAGGGTGTATGTGATAAGAGCTCCTGTACTAAGGTGGAACAGCCTCACATCCCTCGATCTTGTTTATTTGTATGCCATGGTGAGGTCGGTACTATCTCCTTGCTTGTTATTGCTTTGATTGTTATTCTTTTGTTTGTTATTGATCAATTTTTTTATGCATGATCTCTCTCATGGTTATCTTGGCTTTGAATGCCTCGATATTGGTGTACTCTTGCAATATTAACTAGAAACAATATTCTGGTCATCTTGGCTTTTGTGCCCTGGTGCTTACATTTGTTTCCTACATTTTATCCGATGATAAGTCATATTCATATCCTTATGGTTGCATTGTGTTGCCAGTAAGGGTTGTATCAACTTTGATGTTCCAAAAAATTCTCAATGATGATGATTATAAGATGGGTCTTACAACCATGTCCTAGAATTGCATTTTCATATTGCATCTAGCATAGGATTGCATTTTCATTCTAGACTTGCATTGCGGCAGCAATTTAGTGTTCTCTTCTTTGCATTCTCCTGGGTTCATACATAGGGGAGTTCTTCTTTAGAGTCTTGGTTTCATCATGACTGACTAAGTGTTTAATCCTCACTCTCTATCTTCAGCTATATGCTCAACCCATTTTTAGGATCGAAATCAAAATCTAACACTTCTATATAGCTCAAAATCACATTTTAAAATTTTTGGGACCGACGCGTTCGGACACTTGTGTAGTCAACTTTCTGACATCGCTTTCTTGTTATAATCTTATCATATCATCATTTTATAAATTATTTGAATTTTTTTCTCAAAATTCAACTTTGCTCAACTCTGGTCAACTCTGGTAAACTCTAGTCAAACTTGGTCAACCAGACCTTGAAATCGCTCAAAATTGATTCTGACTCTTCTAAATTATTTTGTAATCTATTTTGAGTTCTTCTTGATCTCCAACTCAACATCTATCTATGATTTTTCACTCTCCATCAACAATATGATGTGTCATCTTTCTATTTCGCTCTAGAGGGGGCTGGATGATTACATCATTAAATCTATTTCAATCAATCTGATCTGATTTTCAAAAGTCCTCATTGCTAGGGGCATCTCATCACTTGGGGCATGTTCAATTTTTCGTACCTCACAGTCAAAACTAGATACTCCACAAATCAATAAGGGCATCTTTGTTCCTTACATCTTGTCATCTTTTCAGCATCTGAGCAATCTAACTCAGATTCTTGAGGATCAAGCTCTGTTCTAGAGATGATTCTCAAAAAATATCTTTTAGGATAGGTATCGAGGCAATCTAACCTTGACTCCTAAAGGTTAAGCCTCGTTCTAGGGATAACCTTGTGAAAGATATTTATCCATCTTTTGGGACAGGTATCGGGGAAATCTAACCTTGACTCTTGAAGGTTAAGCCTCATTCTGGGGATAACCTTGTGAAAGATATTTATCCATCTTTTGGGATAGGTATCAAGGAAATATAACCCTAACTCCTTAAGGTTAAGCCTCATTCTAGGGATAACCTTGTGAAAGATATTTATCCATCTTTTGGGACAGGTATCGGGGCAATCTAACCCTAACTCCTAAAGGTTAAGCCTCATTCTGGGGATAACCTTGTGAAAGATATTTATCCATCTTTTGGGACATGTATCAGGGAAATCTAACCTTGACTACTGAAGGTTAAGCCTCATTCTGGGGATAACCTTGTGAAAGATATTTATCCATCTTTTGGGACAAGTATCAGGGCAATCTAACCTTGACTCCTGAAGGTTAAGCCTTGTTCTGGGGATAACCTTGTGAAAGATATTTATCCATCTTTTGGGATAGGTATCAGGGAAATCTAACCCTGACTCTTGAAGGTTAAGCCTCATTCTAGGGATAACCTTGTGAAATATATTTATCCATCTTTTGGGATAGGTATTGGGGCAATCTAACCTTGACTCCTAAAGGTTAAGCCTCATTCTAGGGATAACCTTGTGAAAGATGTCAATCTGACCAGTGTCTGGGCAATCTAACCTAGATATTGGGGGACTAAGCTTCATTCTGGAGATAGTCCTAAAACACTATTTTACTATCTTTTGAGATAGGTATCGGGCAATCTAACCCCGACTCCTGAAGGTTGAGCCTCATTCTGGGGACAATCTTGTGAAAGATATCTATTTGACCAGCATCTTGGTAGCCTAACCTAGACTTTGGAGAGTCAAACTCTGCTCTGGAGATGGCTCTAAAATATTTGCATCATCAATTTTCAAAACTATTCTTCGGTGCTTCAAGCATCAGACTATTCTTTGAATCACTGCACTGCTCGCACATCAATCCAAAGAGGGGCAAAATGTAACACCCCAAAATTGGCATCTTGCAACCCTAACCAATTTTGTTGCTTTTTCATTCTTCTGAATCATCAAAGTCCTATTGTACTAGGCAATTCTGAGTTTTAACTGACTCTACTGGACCTGAGTGTCAAATGTAGAAAATCCTAAATCTGCATTAATCATACATCATATTTAATTCCTAAATATCTATTAGCTAAATAAATCCTATGATTGAATTAATTTAATTATAAAGTCCTAGCACTTTAATTAAATTAAATTCACCCTCTTTAGCTAAGACACATGAAAAAATAATTAAATGATATTTAATTATTAAATAAATATCCTCATTTCAATAATTGAATTTAAATATTTAGATAATTGAGGAAAACCTATTTATGAGGCCATATTTATTTAATTAATTGAATATTCTCTTAAAAATCTTTCTTTTATTCAGAAATGGAAACTTTGAATTAATTGTGCTTTAAAGATAAAGAAAACAATTTAATTTAAATAAAATAGAGTTAAATCAAAAAAAGAAAATAGTTAAAGAAGGAAGAAAACAATTTATTGTATTCTTTTGAATAAAGATTTCTATTTTGAACTGGCTTTTCTATCTTTTTTATTTCAAAGAGGAAAGTTTCTATTCTTCATTCAAAACCCCCACTCACTTTTGCATTGTTAGAATACTGAATTATTGTCTCATTTTCTTGCTAATCTCATATAGAATAATTTCATTTTGCAATAAGATAGTTTCAATTTCTAGAATAATTGCATTGATCATCATGTCTTAGATTATCTCACATCTTTCAATTCTTAGTATAATATTGCATTGTATTGCATTCATCATGATAAATCCTTCATTCCTAGATTGGTCCATGGTTGTGAGACTCTCATTTTGAGAGCAATTTCAAAAAACCTGTCTGGATAGAAGGCAACAGGTTGAATCATGCAGGTAGACAGGATGAATAATCTCATATTCAGTCTTGTGTGTACCTGGTGAAGAAGGACTATGTTGAAGTGTATGGTGAATTAACAAGGCCAAATTTACCACATACAGTTTCCATCACAAGGAGAATCTCAATTACCTTTTGATCAAAGACAAGATATACCTTTGCAACAATAATCTTTTGAGCCAAGGCAAATGACATCAACACAATTAAACAATCAATTGCATCAAGCCCATTCAAACATAATTCAAAAGTTGCAAATGAAATTGGCTAAAGAAAAGAATCTCTTGGAAGAGAAGGTTACCAAAATGATAAAGTGTAAATAGGAGATGATCAAACTCCTTGGATGTCCAATTGAATCTTTTGGTGAAATTGGCACACAATCTCTCATTGAGAATTCAAAGATACCAAAACTCATTTTACAACTCAATGAGGCAAATGAACAATTTAACAAAGCCCAATTCAATCATGTGCAAGATCCAATATTTTTCAATCAAGTCCCAGATCAAGCTCAATTCAATCAAATTTCAAACCAGTCTCCATGTGCTCAAATTTCAAATCAATCATTCAACCAAGTTCCAAATCAAACCTTTCAACATGACTATGGCATAATTCAAATGGGGCCACCACCAAATTATGAACCAATATTCATTCCAATGCAACCAAGTGATATTCAAATAATTTCACAACCTCTTGTGCCAATCATGCAGACAATACAATCGATACCAAGATCACAAACATTAACATTTCTTGAGGAACCTTTTGTGTCCTCTGAATCACCACCAATGTCTTATCAAACAAAGAAATATTCAAATGTGACATCTTTTGAACATCAACCAAGCATAATCAGTAAGAAATATTTTGTTGAATATGTTCATTCCAAAAATTCTTTCCAACATGTAAATAATGATGAGGTATCACAAACAAGACCCATCAAGCACTGCAAGTTCAAACCCAAAATTTTAAAGAATTTGTTTCAAAAATTGGATCAAACAGATAATTTACCCGTATCTAGCAATGGCTCACCCCAAAACAATTACATGGATGACATACCTATTTGACCTCAAGACATTGACCTTCAATAAATATCCATGTTTCCTTCCACCCCTTCATCCTGACATTCCTCCCAAGAGAAATTTCCTCCATCCCCATCAAGTGATTCTTCCAAAAATTCAACCTTCCAATGGCTATCCATGAAAGAAATCCAAGCTAGCCCCATGCATAGCCCGAGTTCCTTTGAAGAAACTCCACCATGTCCACCCATTTCAATAAATCCTATTCATGAGATTCCTATCCAAATTCCATCTTCCTTATATCAAAATATTGACCCCTTTCAATTACCTCCCTTGCATGTCCAAAGTCATATCCCATGTCAAGAGGATGATAAAAAGAATGAAGAATCGTGTCTAAAAACATATCAAGATCAAGACCCCTTCAATGACCAATTTTATCCTATTGTTGACCAAGACCCCATTCCCCTTGAGCCTCATGATGATCCTATTAAAGTTGATCCCCTTCCATTCCCAAACCAAAATATCCTTCCAAGTCCCATTGACCTCCCACTTCCCAAGAAAGATCATGATCTCCCTTCCATATCTTCCCAAGATCCCTTTCCAAGTTAAGATCAAGGTGTCCCTTCACCTTCATTTCCTCCGAAAGATCCCATCATCCCTTTGGAATCCCCAAAAGATCCCATTATTCCTCTAGATCCTCCTCAAGATCCATCCATCTATTCTTCTCCTTGTCCTAATCCTTCAAATCCCCCTTATGATTCAAGCACATCTATGCAAGTTGTTCACGAACCCCTTACACTTCAAATGGGTTCCCCTAGTTCTATTGAGTCTAGTCCACCTTATGTTCCTACAAGTCCTTCCATATCATTCACACCTCATAATAATGGACTTGCGTCTTGTAGCAAGTATCCTACTAGTCAAAGAAAGCATTATCAAGTCAAAGGGTTAGACCTCCATGAAAAAGGTATATTGAAACCATTGCATGTCCAAGAAAATTCAAATGGCCATGGTCTTTATAATAAATCTACATCTCAAGGTGTTAGTATCCCTTCAAAATCTAAATCCAGACATATACCTCCCCCTTCTGTTAGGGATTTTTCTTGTATGAACTATACTGCTTGATATACTTGTTTGAATCTTGTTACCTCTTAATCCTGATTCACAGTTCAGAGACAAGAAAAGCCTAATTGCTAAGGATTAAACAACATCCTTCTTCATTTTTGAGCTCCACAGATACTCAGGCAGGTTTTACCTTATAAGATGACTGATAACACAGTATTTGTTAATGTGGACACTGATTTGTCATGTATCTTCTATTGAAATATTTCATAAAATATCTTGTAAGTGATCAAGCATAATCATTTACAAGATTTAATCATATAAACCATAATCTTTTATATGACAAGAAACCAGTGATGCAAGGATTTCAATCCTTCTTCCTTTTCTTGATAGGAGGGGATAACCTAAGTGATTCTCTCTTCAAGGAATCAATATCATGGACTGTGTCCTGCTGACAGTGTCCTTTATAAGTTAGGCTTATGTGTTCTTGGTAACAGAGTATTTAAATTTGATTTGGTAATTGAAAACTCAGAACATATGTAACATAGATAGATATTCAAATAGGTTTCTGAACCAGTGCCTATC
>MU226856.1:1142136-1161549 GCA_018584345.1 Thuja plicata | reverse complement strand
TTATCAACAATTTCTCTTCTCTCAGCTTCTCAAATACCATACAAATATGCATCACATGCTCCTCCAATGTCTTACTAAAGATCAAAATATCATCTAGGTAAACAATGACAAACTTACCCAGAAATTCATTCAGAACCTCGTTCATAAGCCGCATGAAAGTTCTTGGTGCATTGGTTAGCCCAAAAGGCATGACTAACCACTCA
Organism: Thuja plicata; assembly: GCA_018584345.1. NCBI lineage: Eukaryota > Viridiplantae > Streptophyta > Pinopsida > Cupressales > Cupressaceae > Thuja > Thuja plicata. The sequence continues at coordinate 1,161,346 of MU226856.1, read as the reverse complement.
TACAATCCTTCCTTTTTCTTGAAGGTAGTCTTCCATTCATCTCCTTCTCTGATCCGAATCTGATGATATCCACTCTTCAGATCTATCTTTGAGAAATACACAGCTCCACTCAAACAGTCCATAATATCATCCATTCATGGCAATGGAAACTTGTACTTGATTGTGATCTTGTTTATTGCCCTGGAGTCTGTACACATCCTCCACTCTCCATTCTTCTTTGGTGCTAATACCACTGGTACAACATAGGGACTTAGACTCTCACGGATCAATCCTTTCTGCAACAACTCATGTACTTGTCTCTTCAACTCACTTTCTGCAGGTGTCATTCTATGTGCTGCCTTATTCGGCAAACTCGCTCCTGGAATCAAGTCCATCTGATGATTGATCTTCCTAATTGGTGGTAATCCATCAGGCACATTATCAGATACAATATCCTAAAACTCATTCAAAAAATCTGCAACTTCTGCAGGAACATCTTCTACTTCCTCCTTACCAACTTTTGGAATTAAAGAAAAACACACATGTTCATGCCTCATACCATCTCGGAACTTTCTTCCATCTACAAAAGTTATTCTTGCACTACCACATACCTTTTCTTCTGTGTCATTCAATGGTTTTATCTTATGTCGCATTCCATCCTTTGTCACAAAATAGGTATTTGCATGACCATCATGTACAGCACATCTTTCAAACTACCATGGTCTACCTAGAAACATATGACATACATCCATAGATATGATATCACATAGCACCTCATCACGGTATCCACTAATCTTGAACTTCACAAGGCATTGTTCATTGACCATGACCTTGTGGTCATCCTATACCTAGGCAATCTAATATGGACGTGGGTGTTTCTGTCTCTTGAGCTTCAAATTTTTCACCATCTCTTCAAACACCAAATTGTCAGTGCTTCCACTATCAATAATCACATCACAACACTTACCCTCACACTTGCACATGGTGCAAAACAGGCTCCTCCTTTGTTCAGGTTCATTCTCACCACTTAGCAGGACTCTTCTATTAATCAGCATTTCTCCTCTTTCAGTGTCTTTAGAATGTGACGATCTGGCATCTTCATCTACATGTGCAACTCTAGCCTAGCCTTCATTTCTCCTGTCTATTCTTTCTTGGCACTGAGGACATTCAAATGCCCTATGACCTTCTTCTCCACAGTGAAAACATGTTCCACAGAAGCCTCCTCTTCTAGATCCTTGTCCTCTTCCTCTTCTTCTCTGATCTCTATTATTCTGATCTTGGAAATGACTGGAATTATTTCCTCACTGATTCTTACTACTACTGGCCTCGTCCTTCTTTTTCAGATCTTCATTTCGGCCACCATATGACCATCCACCAGATCTTCCACCACGACCTCTTCCATTTTGCCTGCTCTCAAACTTCTTGTTTATCTTTTCTTCTACTTTCAGGGAAAACTGGTATGCCTCCTCAATACTATTCATTCAAACTAGATTCAACTCCTCCTGAATGCTTGGCCTCAACCCATTAAGGTAATGGTCAACTTTCTCCTTATCATCTTCTGCATGGCCTATTCTGATGAGGATTCGATAGAACTCCTCTGTATACTCCTGAACAGATCTTCCTGCTTGCTTCAAACTTTGCATTTTCTTCAATAGGTCAAGCTCATAATCAACAAGAATGAACTATCACTTCAACTTATCCACCATCCAATCCCATCTTGTGATTTTATCCTTTCCTCTTCGATTTTTCTCTAATTGGATCTCCTGCCACCAGATCTTCGCATGACCCTTCAGTCTGGCCTTCACAAACTTGACCCGATCAGTATCCTCAATATCTTCATACTCGGAATATTCTTCACATTCGTTGATCCAGTTAATCAACTACTCTAGGTTAAGATTCCCTGAAAATGTAGGAACCTCAATCTTAGGTCTTTTCCCAATCTTGGAAATGGCTCGGAAAATCCTTTCTTCTTCTAGATTCAAAACTTCAACTTCTTCTTGATCATCATTTTCTTCTTCGACTTCATCCTCACTTTCATTTCTAATATTAAGATTTATTCCTCTGCGAATCTCTTCTTGCAATGCTCGCACTTGTCTCTGGAGCTCTCTAACCTCAGGTGTCACAACACCAGCTCTTCTACCACGTTCCCTTCATGGAGGCATTTTCATGATGCACGCTAAAACCCTAACCACAGTCCTGGTGCAAACTGCCTCACAGTCGGTGATCTTTTTACACACTCAAGAACTTCTCGCTCTGATACCACTTGATGAAGGGTGTTCCCCTTAATGCCACAAACACATAACAGAAACAGAGAAGCAACAACAATTTGCAAGAACAGAAAATGGGCTTCTTATTATCTCCACGAATGTGGAATTACAAACTTTTAGAATTACAATATGCAAACCAACATGGGCATTCCCCTTACAATATTCTATAGAACAAAGCCTCAAATTATTACCCAGATCTACCCAGAACTGTCTCAAACTGCCTAAGACAACACTACGGGCCTTCTTTATATAGGCAATTTCCACTGCCTGAGAAGGTTCCATAAATTTAGCCCTTAGGGCCGACCAAACTTAGAATTAGTTTATTTTTCAATTTAGTACATCAAATTCAGCTCAAAATAACTTTTGAAACCCAAGTTTCAACCTCATCCAGGGCCTCTAAAGCCTTCAAAACTGAGCTCGATGTTTCTGTACCCTATTTTCAATACCAAAAATTTTCAATATCTTCAAAACTAGACCTGATCTAGCCATGAAACTTTATTGGTTGGCTGATATGACTGAGATGAACCTCCACATGCAAAATCAGAATATTCTGACATCGTATGACCAACTTACTAAAAATAGCAAGTTTCCATAAATAGCAGCACTGCACAAGGTAGCCCTTATTGAAAAGAAAATAGAAATATTTTTTTTTGGGTGATGCAAGATTGCCCTTACACCCAGGATGCTCTTGCATCAGCAAGCCTTAAAGAAATGGAGGCATTATCTATTTCCTAAAGAATTTTTTGTCTTTACAGATAACCAGGCATTGAGTTACATAAACACTCAAGACAAGCTTAGCTTAAGGCACATAAAATGGATGGAGTTCCTACAGTCATATACCTTCACTATAAAACATAAGAAGGGGGTGCAAACCAAAGTTGCAGATGCCATTAGTAGGAGACTACTCACCATCCAAGAGATTCAGTTGCAAAGTATAAGAGTTGAAGGTTTTAAGGACCTATATGAGGGAAATTCAGATTTCTTAGAGATTTACAAAGTGTGCAAAGATTTTGAGAATCACTTTCATAGTGAGTTTGTAGAGTATACATTGCAGAATGGGTTACTATTCAAAGGCAATCAACTTTGTGTTCCAAAAGGTTCAATGGGGGAGAACCTCATTCAATAGAAACATAATGGGAGCCTAAGTGAACATTTTGGACTAAATAAGACATTGGACTTGGTGTAAAGGTGTTATTGGTGACCAAGATGTAGAAGGAAGTGAGAAGATATGTGGAGCAGTGTGGCATATGTCAGAAGGCTAAAGGCACTTCATCAAATGCATGAATTTACCAGCCATTACCCATCCAAGTAAACCTCAGGAATGCATAACCATGGACTTCATAGTGGGGTTACCTAGGACTCCAATTGGTTTAGATAGTGTGTTTGTAGTGGTAGACAGGTTTAGTAAAATGAGTCACTTCATACCATGCAAAACAACACATGATGCCAGCCATATTGCCTATTTTTTCTTCAATAAAATAGTGAGGATTCATGGCCTACCAATGAGCATTATGCAAGACAAGGATGTGAAGTTCGTGGGTCACTTTTGGAAGACCCTATAGAAGAGACTAGGTACAAACTTATCTCATATATCTACCTATCATCCTCAAATGGATGGGAAGACTGAATTAATCAATAGGGTTCTTGGTAAATTTCTTAGATGTCTGACAAAGGAATATGGACAAGGATGGGAGCAAGTTATTCCATAGACAGAATTTTCCTATAATGATAGCACAAATAGGACTACAAAAAAAATTCCATTTGAGATTGTGTATGGGGAACATCCAAGGGGTGTGATGGAGCTCAAAGACCTCAAAGGATATGAGTGAGTTAATGGGCATGATGATGACTTCACACAATCAATGAAGGAAGTGCATGATCAAGTGAAAAAGACCTTAATGGAGGCCAATCAGAAGTTGAAGGGAAAAATGGATGACAGAAGAAGAGATTTGCAGTTTGAAGTGAGAGAGTTAGTAATGGTGTTCATGAATAAGGAAATACTACAAAAGGGGATACCTAATAAGCTACAGATGAAAAGAACTAGACTGTATAAAATATTGGCTAAGTATGGGCCTAATGCTTATAAGGTGGAGTTGCCCAAGGAGATGTCAATTTCTCCAATATTCAATGTGAAAGATTTCATCAAGTACAAGGGACCAGATATGGATGCATTGTAGTACAATATAGAGGTGCATAAGGACATGGGAGAGTTCAAGACTCTAGATCAAGTCAAGCCACAAGTGGAAAAGATATTGGATTCAAGGGTGAAGAAGAAGATAAGACACAAAATCTAAATGGAGCATCTAGTGAAGTGGAGACAACAACCAGAGTCAGAAGCCACTTGTATAGCTGAGAGTGACTTCAAGAAGCATGGAATAAGTGAGGAGTTCCTAACACCATAGGTACCTTAACTTTCTTGTTGCAGGGGGAGGATAGTGCAAGAGCACCCTAAGGTCTTTAGGTAGATCTTTAGACATTCTGGCTTGTAGGTTGGTTTGACCAACCATCCATGAATAAGGACTAATCTATAAATTCCCTAGTGTGTTTTGAGGTGTGATTAGAGTTAGGAAAGATTAGGGTTGGTATGTTGTTGGGTCTATTTGATTCTAGGGGTCTAGAACCTAGAAGTCAACTAAAAATTCAAAGGGTTGAGAAACATCCCAAAGTGGGAATATTTTTAATTTTTTAATGTTATTAAGTCATTTGAGGTCAATTGGTAAGGTTTGGAACCAATTAGGACCCTCAAATTTGTGAAAGTGACATTTTGACAAAAGTTGTCAAAGTTGTCATGACAACATTTCCTAGACTTTAGGAATCAACTCTTATGATGCCCAAATCCCAACCAAAGGATCTAGATAGGTTAGATGGAAGTATATAAGGTTATTTAAACCCTAATCTAACAGTTAGATTTGATATTGTACAGAGTGGTGTTTGTAAAGAACCAATTTGCAGTGTAATTAAGCTACAGAGCCATCATCAATTACTTTATTGGATTGAATGGATTAAATGAAAGCATGGAGAGTGTGTGAAATGTATTTTATAAGTTCTTTTTGGCATTATATTAGTTATTTTTCCTTTCTAGTTAAGTTTTGTTTAATTTCTTGCATTCTGTGAGTTCACTGGTCAATTTTGGTCCAGTCATATAAAGAATGGCTTTCTTTGGTGTTCTTGTGGTTCAAACTCCATGACCACTTTGAATCCATTAGAGCCTTGTATATTCTTTGTACATATGGCTTGTGGAGTGTGTTTGTGTGTGTGCGTGCAGGGGAAGCTTGAGAACAATCAGGCCCTAGGCGAGTATTAGCTATTTTGGCTAGGGTAACTGAACCGTGCAGGGGAAATGGAGGTTGCAGAGTGATCGGTATGTGCCAATAAAGGTTAGAGGAGTGTAGGGGCATGAATTTTAGACCTTTCTATGGAAGGATAAGTTTTGAGGACCTCATTTGATCAGTTAAAGAATCCTAAGAAACCAGACCAGTCTTCATGCCCTAGAAACCCTTATTTTTAGGGGTTTGGTGAAAGTCCATTGTACGAACAGGATAGGAATCAAAGACATAGAAAATATTGAAGGGGAGGAAAACCCCACAAATAATATGCAATTTTTTTCTATGGGTTTTAAGGGGTTTTAGGGATAAAATCACCTTTTCAGTGATAAGGAGGGCTAATAGGTCTAAAAAGGCTACAAGGCCTAAAAGGCTAGAAATTTGGAACTCGATTGGGAAATGGATGAAAGATCCACAAAATTGGATCCATAGGAGTTTGGTTAGACCAACAAGGAGTCAGGAAACCAATCCATAAGAAGTTGACACCATTTGGAGAGTTAGTTGAACAGGGAATCCATGAAAGAGTAGAGTTATGGAGAAGGGTTTAATGAAGTGTTTGAAGTTGGTGGAGAGCTCCTAGTGTGTTGGGGGATTAGAGAGACATCCTCTAGTTAGGGTAATGATAGAGACCCTAAAATAAGACTAAAATAAAGGTCTTCGAGAGATCTAGAAGGCTCTAGGAGAGGAGCTCCCCATCAGTAGCGCCTCCATTATCTTTCCTACTGGGTAAAAATTGCTTCTGGTATGGTAGAATTCTACCAGTCCCAGACTCTTTAACTCACTGTCGGCCTCCTTAGCCATAGTGAGACTACAAGAATAGTTCCTGCAAACCATTGGAAATGAAATATAGGTAACCTTATTTAAGGAAAAGAATGCGAGGAGCTCCAGGATTTTCTTGCAAAACTCCAAAAGAATGATCATATCCCCATAATACCTAGGGAGTAGGTAGGGTTTCCTAGAGAAGCTAGTCACCCGAATATATGTATGTTGCTGGAATTGAATAAAATAATTACTATAAGTGCTCACCAGGTTCATCACCTCCTGTGAAAACTAGTACCCGATGTCCCGAGTAAGTGTCAAAATGTTGTGGTAGACAAACCCATCGTTTACCCTACAAAAATTAGGGAAGCTAAGTTCCCATGGGCCAGGCCTGTTCCTAAGAACGGCCACTATCTACAAACATTGAAAAGTAGGTCTCTGTTGGGATAGTGCCCAAAATACATAGGATTTCATGTAGAATTTGGAATTTTGGAGGACACACTTTAGCTACACGTCTACATGATTGGCGATGACAGTCACCCAGTTGAAGGTCTGACTGTTAGAAACACTGAGAGGGGGGTGAATCAGTGTTTGTCTATTATTCTATTTCAGCAACTTTAAACATAAATCAAATATATATAAATTGAATCTTAACACAAGAATACTTAACACAAGACATGATTATTGGGAAACCTTGATTAGAGGAAAACCCTTATGGTAATTAGTACCCACAAATATTGCAATAATATATTGAACCTGTTAAAGTTCCTTTTCCCTGTTAGGAGTAGTCTTTACAATGCAAGAAAAAAGACCTAGTTAAAGGCCTAACCCTGTTAGGATTCTTTACAAACAACCCTATTAAGGGTGAGGACTCACTATCCAAGAGCTCACTACTCAATGAGAAAGAAGGCTAAAACCTCCTGAGAATAGAAATGCACTTTATCCAAAAATGAAGTGTTGTATATGACACAGATGTCTGATCAATTATGATTATGCACTTATGCTCTTATCTTCTTTAAGGTCTCTTTCTCATGCTTACATCTTTATAGTGTTCTTTTATATCTCTGCTTTGCATCTTTCTTCGACACTTGTAATATGCCTTTACATTGCATATATATATATATATGTTTAGGGATGAATAGACATGACTATAAACAAGACCTTAGTCGGCCCAAAAACAACATTAACAATGCTTCCAAACAAATTGGCTTAATTTTATTTACAATAATGTTTAATAAATGATTACAAACCTATTAGAATAGCCTCTTAGCCTTTACACAACAAAATATTACATGCTAATCAAAAACTGAAGTCAGCTCCATACTCTGAAATTCTAAACTGCTAGTGTACTTGTTCTTTCTGTAACTTATTTGTACTGACATTCCACACCATGCATGTATAGGGTAAGTAGAAAAACATATCATAGAGCTTATGTCTAAAGGCTCTTAGTCTGAATCAGTGATACGCATGTGCCTAGTGCTTTGATCATCTGTGTATCTCTGTTCTGTCTTGTCTTCTATACTTAGTCAATTTCCACCACAAAGTTTGTTGTCAAAACTTCATATGACTTTGTTTCCAAAATGAAAACACAAAATAAGTCATATAATCCCTGGGAGTCAACTTTCCAACAATATCCCCCTTTTTCATTAATGGCAACAAAGTAATGTGGCCAAGTTACTCAAAATTGACTGACACCAAAAACTGTATATTATCTTCCTTTAACATATACTATATCATATTTTTTTGCATATATACACTACTCCCCATACATACTTTACTCCCCCTTTGAAATTAATGACAAAGGTGTCAAAATTGTAAGTCTCTACATACTTACTCCATATACACATCTAGATAAGCTATTTATAGATTCTTGATCTCTTGCTACCAAAATGCCTTTAGTGCATCAATTGTTTGTAGATGGGCACATAAGGCATATGTAAGCTTTTCCATCTTTGCCAAATCCATGTTGGGTCCTTGATCATAGGTAGCAATGGTTGCATCAATATATTTAATATTTTCATCTAGAACTGCTAAGGAGGGCACAAGTGCATTTCTCAGTTGAGTCTGCCTAATCTTTACCTTACTCATCTCCATTTTAGCTTTTTCTATCTTGTCTTTCTGACCTTGATAGATATTTTTGCAGATGTTTATGTCTGGGGATGATGTTTCAACTGATTTTCTTATGTTATCAACCAAGATATCTGCCTCTTCTATCTTTTTGATATGTTCAGTGGTGAGTTTGCCTCTGTCCATGCAATTTTCTATAACCTTTCTGCCTTTTGATGCCAACTCTTTCAACATTGTTTGACCAATATTGAATGACTTTAAATCTAAGGAAAAATTATTTTCATTTCATTCAATCTTTCCTTTTTATACTCATCTTCTGCAATTCTAGTAGCTGAGTCTACTAAACTTGTAAAGTGTGCTTTGAAGCTTGTTAGGATAGTATCTACATCATCAACTAGCTGAATTTTAGCCACTTTCTTGTTTGCAGGCACTAGGTCATTTAGAATATTCACTAACTCCAAAAAGAGAGGGTTTCTCATAACTTGTTTCTCTTTGGATTTTTCAATGGCTAGGATACTAATCTTGATCAAGTCTTCTTATCCCCATGTATCTAGACTTGCTGAGTTGGGAATTAAACTTGACAACAATGAAGTTGATGGTTGAATGGATGACGTGAATATAGTATTCTGACTAGTATCCATACATTCACTTTTTACTAGGATCTCCATAACTAGTGTCTCATTAGTTTGATTGTCTTCTTCTCAATTCAAATCTATTGAATATTTAGAGGGAACTTCATCTTGTTGTAAAGATGTGTCACCGGTGCATACCTCCTTTGTCTTTTCAGTGCTTACAAATGCTTTTTCAGCTTTGTCCATATCATTGTCAGAGGCGGTCATGGATACCTTGATATCATCAATCACAATAGTTTCTCCTGAATATTTTACTATATCAAAAGCTATTAAAACTAAGGGCGCTGAAACCTTTTGACCTGTCTTAGGTGCATTTTGAATCACTAGTTCTGTAACCTATTTGGGAGGAACTGGAGTTACCTTTGTTGTAGGTGTCGTTGAAGGATACATATGTCTATCTAGAAATTTCTACTCAAAATATTTCTGAGTCTCTTCACTAACCAAATCATACTCTTTATTCATGATATGAAGTGTTCTAGTTTTGGTTCTGAGATGAGGTTTAACTAAGTCCAATAGTATATCTTTCTCATCATGCGAGTAGAAAAGGAGAAGACAATATAATGTTTCTTCTCTTATCCTCATATCCTCTTCAATTGCTTTCCTTTTTAATATGTCCAGTATGTTCCATAGTTTATCTATTATAACTGTCTTGAGTTCCAATACTGACTTCTTGAACTTAATCATATGAGATATAATCATTGAATGAATTTCTAATTTTTCTATCTCTTGCTACTTATCATAGACATTCTTGATAGATTTTAGTCTTCCTTCATTAACAATTCTATTCTTTAGGACTATTAGACTGGGCCTGAATCCTACCTTAGGAGGGGCTTGTGTGTTCTTTACCTTGTTCCTTGTGGTCCTTGAGGATGGATGACTTGTAGGAACTTGCTTCTTCCTTCTAGTCAACTTGTTGGGTACAAAAGGTGGAGAAGATTCTAGATCAATGGTGGTTGATGGCACAAATGTATCTTTATTTTATTTCTTCTTCTTCTGTGGGAGTTTTCTCAAGTTCTTTGGCTATCTTAGCTTCCCTAGCTCTTTCAAGTTCTTATTGTGTAACACCATGAACTTTTAGGATATTTGAAGTCATCCTTGATGCCCTCCTCTTGTTGTCTACACTATACAAGACATAATCAACATGATTTTTCTTTTCTCTATAAGTACCCCATCTAGGTTCATTGGGATCCTTGGGCATAGATAGGAGGACTTGTGCATAACCTTCCAAAAAAATTTCTTCAACTTCATAACTGAGAGGGTGAATCCATTTTTTCCTAGGATCAACTGCCTCCATGCAAGTACAGTCAGTCTCCACCATGAAGCATATTGTGTCTTTGTATTTCTCAACTGTCTTCTCAGGTATCCTAAACCTCTTCTACATCTTGATCCTAAACTTTTTGATATCCATGTCCATATAATCCTTCACACTGCTCTTTGATGTAGCCTTGAGGGATATCTGAGACATAGTAGGTTTACTCTTGTCTAGGTAAAGATTGGCAACTTTACCTACTATGTGGAAGTAGAGATAGATGATCAATGAGCCAAACCTGAATATCTTTCTCTTGTCATGTTTAATAGCTCAAATTTTCTCAATTAGTTGTGTGTGCAATAGTTCACATAGATTGTACTGAGTGTTATCTCTCACCATCCTTATTATTGCCAGAATTGTTGTTGGGGACACACTATTCAGTCTGCTTTCCTGCTGAAACTTGTATCCAAGTATCATAGTGAGTAGTTTGATATCATCCTCCTTAATAGGATCAACTGTCATACCGCTCCTATCACTTTTGGATAAAAAATCTTGTTCAAGCTAATTTTTCACATCTTTACCAGTTGGAAGAACTGGTCCTATCTTAGGAAGTCCAGTCATGTCATGAAGTAGGTCTATAGTAATACAGATAGGAACTTCACCAATCCAATAGAGATCATCATGTATTCTTCTCAACAAGGTTTTCACCCATTCTGGCTCATAAAAATCGTGTGCATTAGAGTACTCAAAGATAGGGTTATCAGTGAGATGTGTGTATTCATCCTTGAATGAATAGTCTAGTTTCATCATTGAGGCCATGAGATTCATAATATTGTTATCTCCAACCATTTCCTTTTTATAGTATATGTACGTGTGAATGTCTTCTACATGCACGACTCCAAGAAGAGTCTTATAAAATGGTCCTTCTACATCATCTAGTATGGACTTGAAGGGATGCTTCTTAAACACAAATATTTTCCTTTCAGCAATGTTGAATACAACTAGAGTGGCCATACTTACTTGTTGCTTGGATAAATAGGGTTTCACAGAAATTCAAAATGACGCGACTACTAGGGTTCCATTTCAACTTGCAATTTGTTCACAAACTAATCAAATCAATACCTTTGAATGCTTTGATGCTTAGTTCTCCTGTGCTATACAAATTTTATGATCTTAGATGTAAACAATGAGAATAATCAATCAATCCACTAATTTATATAAATTTTTTCTGCATTTAATGTTGTAAGTGCTTTCACTGAGACTTTCAAACTTTATTCAGAATGTAGTATAGACAATGCATGAATGCATACTACATTCTTTTGTAATCACTGACATGAATTCAAAGGTGCATACTTAGAGATGAGTATACCAGCCACGTAGGGGTGCAAAGCTATCCAAAAGTAGAAGGTGTGTCCACTGAGGATGCATCTACTACCTTGACCTCTTCATTATCTTTCTTTACTTCAACCCAAATTTTATCTAAATTAGCTTTATCTTGCACAAACTTAACTTCTCCTGATTCTTCAAATAGAGACTTTTTAGGATTTTCTTGTCTTTGTGTTCTTGACCTTCAAAACTTTGAGATGTGTCAAGCTTTTCCACATGAATGACAGATGATAGGAGGTCTGATGTTATTATTTATCATGCTGCATTGCTTAGCTATGTGTTGATTGTAATTAGATATCTGACATGTAATATTCTTCAAGTTTCTTTGAGGTTGATTTCTCTGATTATATTGAGTCTGATTCCTTTGGTTCAATTGTGACTGATTTCTTTGATTTGTCTTGTAATGAATAGCCCTATGACACAACTTATTATAGGAGTAAAAGTAACCATTAAAGGGTCTTACATCCTTAAAATCTCTTTCCAAGTGTCCATGCTTGTTACACGCATATCAAATATGGTTAACTGCCTTATGCTTATCTTTTGGTGGTTCTCTTTAGTCTCTTCATGATTCTCAGTTTTCTTTTCTTCTGCAGATTTTGTTTGAGCTTTCTTTCTTTCTTGTAGTGAATTGATCTCAATTTGAGCTATACTGTATCCCATACCAGTGGTATCACCTTTTTGTTTCTATGCATAAAGTTGTGATTGAATTAGATCAGAACTTGTGTGTAGTTTATCAATCTTGTCTTTTGCTCCTAATAATTCAGATTCAATCTTATTCTTGATGTTTTCCAACTCCAAGATTTTCATATTATCTTGCATAAGTTCTTCATCTAGCTATTTTCTTTCTTTGGTCTTCTCTTCAATGGTTTTTAAGCTATCTGTAAGTTGTTCATTCATATCTTCAATTTTGTCTTTTAAGGACATGCTCTCTTCATTTAGTTTCTTGACCATTTTTCCCAAATCATTGGTAGAGAAATCTTTCAGATCTTTCCTTAATTTCTTGATAAGCATTTGAGAGCCATCAACTTTTAGTTTAAGTTCCTCATTTTATTTCTCAGATCTGTCTAGATCTTCAAGGGTTTCTTTAATATTATTTTTCAAATGTTTTCCTTCTACTAAATCCATGATCTCCTCAAGTGGTTAAACTTTCTTTCAGAGGACCAAATCTCTGATACCAATTGTTGGAAACACTAAGAGGGGGGGTGAATTGGTGATTGTCTATTATTCTATTTCAGCAAATTTAAATATAAATCAAATATATATCAATTGAATCTTAACACAAGATATGACTATGGGGAAACCTTGATTAGAGGAAAACCCCAGTGGGAATTAGTACCCACAAATATTGCACTAGTATAATGAACTTGTTGAAGTTCCTTTGCCCTATTAGGAGCAGTCTTTACAATGCAAATACAAAGACCTAGTTAAAGACATGACCCTGTTAGGAGTATTTAAAAACAACCCTATTAGGGGTGAGGACTCACTGTCCAAGATCTCACTTCTCAATGAGAAAGAAGGCTACAACCTCCTGAGAATTGATATGCACTATATCCAAAAGTGAACTATTGTATATGACACAGATGTTTGATCATTTTTGGTTATGCACTTATGCTCTTATCTTATTTAAGGGCTCTTTCTCATACTGACCTATTTATACTATTCTTTTATATCTCTACTCTGCATCTTTCTTTGACACTTGTAATATACCTTTACATTGCATATATATATGTTTATGCCTGAATAGACGTGACTATAAACAAGACCTTAGTCGGCCCAAAAACAACATTCACAATGCTTCCAAACAAATTGACTTAAGAGTGTTTACAATAATGTTTAATACATGATTAAAAACTTATTACAATAGGCGCTTAGCCTTTACACAACAAAATATTACATGCTAATCAAAAACTAAAGTCGGCTCCATACTTTGTATTCTGAAATGCTAGTGTACTTGTTCTTTCTGTAACTTATCCATACTAAAATTTTGTACCATGCGTGTATAGGGTAAGCATAAAAACATATCATAGATCTTATGTCAGAAGGAACTTAGTCTGAATTAGTCATATGCACATGTGCTAGTGCTCTGATCATCTATGTATCTCTATTTTATCTTGTCTTCTATACTTAGTCAATTTCCACTACATGTTTGTTGTCAAAACTTCATATGACTTTGTTGCCATAATGAAAACACAAAATAAGTCATATACTCACTGGGAGTCAACTTGCCAACACTGACTGTGGGTGGTGATGTAGTAGAGAAATTAATACATCCATGCTGAAAATTCCCTGGCATGGGGGTCTCCAAAGAGCCTACATAGAAATATGATTCCCACTTGAATACATTATTTAAAGTCCCCACGGGAGATCTCTAGCTTCATATTTTTATAGTACCTCCTCAGGGACTTCAACCAGTGAGTATTGAGATGTTTTCAGGTGAGGAGGGAAGATTCCCCAAACTCCTTTAGTGACGCGGACCAAGAGAGAATAATGTCTCCCTTGAATTGGGGGATCCCCAGCCGCAAAGCAAAAGTGGCCGCATCCAGATTGACGGTGGGCATCTAGTAGTGTAGTGGCATAGGATCAGCAAGAAAAAAACCTAGGTAGGAGTGTTGTAGAGCATTGCTAGTTGAATTATCAACTCTGGTGCTTGCACCGAGCAAGGAAAACTTGTGGCCTTGATAATTATGGAGGTGGCCATGTATTTTTCCATATCATCTTCGGCGGTCCTCTGTTGGTATATGGCTTGGACCAAGCCCTGCATTTCAGCCCATAGTCTGGGCTCTATATCCATTATTTCCTATAGCTTGGACTCCACCTTGGATCCCACAAGAGCACCCTCCCTCAGGTATTTGGAGGTTAATGGTAGTTTGGCCAGCATCTTCTCAGTCTTAGTTCTTGTGGCTACCCGAGTCGAGGTAGTTGGAAGCTCTGGAATTTCTGGAGGAGTTGTCACTTCAAACATGTTGATTGGATTATCTACAACCTGCAAGACCAGAGAACCATCAATACATATAATATGATAAAAATACAAATTTTTAGGGACTCCGGGGAATTCACCACCATTTTTCACCTGTTCAAAAAGTATTAGTATGCATCAAAATCCTGAAATATCAAAGTTAACAAGGATTGGGTTTATACCAATGCCCAAGGGCTCAAGATATTAGTTTAGGTGACAAAAATGGAATGAATACCTAGGGGCTTCTCAACACTCAGAGTCGGGAGAAACTAGTCATTGTCGACGTGACCGACAACAAGCCATACTCAGCTAACATGGGTCATCAAGTGGCCATGCAACAGACAGCATAAAGACTCTTAATGGAGACAATTGGGATGACATAGGGGAAATGAATGCTAGATGGGATGGGTTTTGAATGCTCATTCATGGGTAACTTAATCCCGCCATTAAGATGACATGACAGAGGAGAGAGAAAGAAGTCATGGCTCAAACAGGCAAAGTGCTGAGTTTGAGCCAGGAAAGCACCATGAGGGTGAGATCAAAAAATTGGGTTGAAACATGATAGGGCATAGTGAGCTTGACGCAAAACAAGAAGGATATGTAACAATTACAGAGGGCCAAAGCACAACTCGCGAGCTAACCCAAGAATGATCTATACACAGCTAGCTACACCTAATTATAGAATGTACAGGCATTTACATTATTTTACATCTACACATAGGGTGGACAACCCTCTAGCATAGCCATCCCACCAATGGGAGGTGACAACAATAGAAAACAGAATGAAACCAAAATAGAAAACCAAGAAACGCACACAAACAATCAAAGCAAAGCCAGGAAGAACGAAACCAAAAAGGAGAGCCAAAGGACCTACTTGAAAACACAAAGAATGTGGAAAGGATGAGCATGGGAGGTTCTTTGCAACTGATTCACCTTCGAGTGACCATGAACCAACACTGTTAATCACTGCTAATCAACTGTTAATCCAGAGAGAAAAACATCGTTGAATTGCCTTTGAATCACTTTAATCACTATGAGTGTTTTGATCGTGGAAAGTGTGAAAGTGACTGGTAAATCCTATTTATACCCTTAGGGTAAAAACATGTTGCTTTCCTCTGCAAACCCCGAAAGGAAAACCTCCAGACTCTGGGCCTAGGGATTCCATGCAACTGCATCTTCTAACAAAAGAAGACATGATGACAGAGAATCCCAGAGTCTGGGATCTGACCAAATCAAAAAGAAAAACAAACTATGGGACCAGGTCCTAGAGGAAAGAGAACCAAAATCAAAATAAAACAACCCTCATAGAAGCAAATCCTGGAGGGAAACAAAAGGAAAAGAGACAAGGCCAAAAGCAAAAGGGGGGACCCAACATTTTGCCTACAAAATGTATGGATGGGTATGCAGGGCATAACACCACCATCAAAAACAACTTTACATGCCTTACCATCAACAGGACATCTAGTTCAAAATAGGTTCTTTCTTTGCCAGGATTCTTCCATCCTTTCCTCATGGTACAATGTTCTCCTTGTGATCAATGTCTCTCTCTTTTCAGCCTAATTATTGTTAAAAGATTCAAAAAGATCCTTCTTCTTCCACAAGAGTTGTTCTTATGTTACTTTTATTCCTCCTTTTAGATCCACCTTGTTTAGATTCAAATTCCTTATGACCTTCTCCACCACACTTGAAACAAGTTCCCTTAAACACCCTTTTATCATCTCTTTGGTAGCCTTCATTCCTATAACCACCTCTGTAAGAATTCCTTTCAGGAATCTTCTCCTCTATTTTTCCATTTTCAGAGTCACCAACTGATCTACCACCTCTACCTCTCTAGAGACTTCCACATCTACCTCTTTGTCTTTGTTCATGTCTTCTATTTAACTTGTCTTCAACCTTTAGGGCATACTTGTAAGAATCTTCTACTTTATCAATCTTGATCATAGTATGCTCTTCTTGTATTGACATCCTAAAACTATTCATGTATCTTGAAACTCTCTCTACTCCATCCTCTTTAAAGCCATATATGATATTCAACTTGTAAAATTCATCGATGTACTATTTTACATTCTTTTTTTGTCTCAAAATCTGCAATCTTCTAATCAACTGACCTAATAATCAAAGGGTAAGAACTTTTCCTTCATTTTTTTCATCATCCTATCCCAATATTTTATCTTCTATTTACCTCTACTCCTCCTCTCATTCTACAAATTGTTGGTTGTATTTCATGTTTTTTCTAAAATGCCTGGTTCCTTTCCCTCCCCTCTGAAAATTTTTAGGTGCTCATGCTTTTTCCTTGCCAAATTGTCAAAATCCTGAAAAATCCTGATAAACCCTAGCAACCAAGTATTAAATGATGTAGTTTGAAACCCTTAGCCATGTCTTCTATTTCCTCGTTACCTTTTTCAGTCACTAAAGGCATGTGCTTTTAAGTCAGGTCGCTTGATCGCATAACCAAGATCGAATATGCCAAAACATCTCCCGACTTCGCTTTTCCTTTATGTCGCGTAGTCTCATTAAGAAATCGAATATTCCATCAGTGTATCGAGACTTAGCGATCTTTCTTTGGTCGGGTTGTCGCTTGATATCATGTTATGAGATTTTAAAAGGAACGGGACCCACCTTCAGTTGGGTGATCACGAGAAGAGTCAACAGGTCAAAGAAATATCTTCCGACTTCGCGATTCACTTCATGTCGCATGATCGCTGGATCAGGACATTCAAACAGTTAAGGCTTTTCTTCAGTCGCGTGGTCTCGTGATATTTGGTGGTTAGTGCATAGCAGTCCTGACCCAGCAACTAACGGTTTCATGTTAAGTGATTTTACTCAGTCGGGATGTCGCCAGATCATGGGCGGTGAGTCAGATTTCAAAAATGCATAAAGTGGACGAAGTAATAGATGACATCTGTCATATGGCTAGTAGTTGTCGGGTGATCGCTTGATAAAGGAAAGGGATCAAGCGATAAGGAGACTAAAGTCATTTCACCCTCAGTCACGAAGTCTCTTGATATTTTAAGGGTATATGAATTTCTGAAGCGATTAAAAGACAGCCATACGATGGAAAGATGAAAAGATCTGACGGTGGTCACATAGTTTGGTGATAAAAGTGCCCCAGGGAGAAATTCCTTCCGACTAAGCGATTAAGGTATGTCGCGAGGTCGCTATAAACAGAAAAGGGCATGTGCTTTATAATAAGGTTAAGTTAATCTTATCACCCGACTCAGCGACCAAAGGGTTGTCGTGTAATCTAGGAAAGAGAAATGAGGATCCAGTGACTTGCCGATTGCTATGAAATGTTAAGTGCAACGGTTTGTCGCGTAGTCTGGAGATGAAAACTGAGTTAAGGTTAACCCTGCGCGACTTAGATTTTCACATAGTCGCCTAATCGCTAGAGAGACTTGGGTTACCTAAGGTAAAGGAATTACGTGGTCGCCTAATCTAAAAATTAGACCATGGTTAAGAGAAAATAATCACGACAAAGAGACTTTATGAGGTCGCAAGGTCGCCAGATAAATAGTATCTATAAAAGCAGCGCCAAGTGGATGACATGACAGAGAAGATCAAGCCGGTGGCCGATCAGATATCAGAATTTTTGATTACTGTGTACAAAAGGTAGCTGAGATGTATGACAGAAGGTGAATCACAGAGTGCCATGTCAGCTGTCTTAACCGTTTTTGTGATTACGCCAAAATTCTCCTGATTTAAATTTGATTTCTGTCATCTCACGTGACTACGGCTAGGTTTTTGAATGTTTCATGGCATATCAAATTAATTGCAGAACTGACATTTCTGAACTTTGAACCATGTACTCTGAACCTTGTGGCTATAAACAGAGGATCGTGCACTCATTCCTATTCACCGAGTTTATGATTTCAGAGCTAAGTGTTGTTTCAGAAAAAGGTGATATTCAAAGTTGTAGCAGTGTTCTGAGGTGATTGAAAATTCTAAGAAGGAGGTCTTAGATTTATTTCAATATCGATCAACTAGAGATTCAAAAGATTGCAAACATGAGTACTACTCTGAGCATGGCATCTACTAGTGGAGGCAGTGGAGATGATCCTAAAGGAAAACCTAGCTTCTCTGACGAATTTCTGCAACTGCTGCCAGGGTCCACACAAAATAGGAAGATTGATGCTGGTGTTTTCAAAAATGACTTTAAGGACATCAGAGATGCAGTGACCCCAGGAACAACAGGTTATTCTCTATTTTCCTACTTTTACAATAATGTTGATAAGCCTATCCCTGTATCAAACCCTTGGATATCTTGTTTGGGTAGGTTGTTAGTGCCTCATGTTTTCCTTGATGTTGACCTATTTTTAGAACTGGCTAACCACTATGATGTCCTAACAAAGACCATCAAAAGGGAAGATGGCACTAATCTACCTGTGTTAAATAGAAATTCTTTCATGCAAGCATTTGGCCTGTTTAGCACAATGTCAACCAAAATTGACATGAAGAAGCAAGAGAAGAGATATAGCAATAAGCCTAGTATTGCTAGAGGCTTATTAAAAAAGCATATGCCAAAATAAATTAGAGATCATATAGGTCCTAAGGCTGAGCCTTATCCCTATTATTTCAAGGACCTATTTTTCTAT
>MU226856.1:1094380-1125640 GCA_018584345.1 Thuja plicata | reverse complement strand
TTTACAAGGTATTTTATAAGCTTGTTCATTAGAGATACATGACAAATCAGTGTCCACATTAACAAATATTGTGTTAACAACCATCTTAAAAGGCAAAACCTGCCTGAGTATATGTGGAGCTCAAAAATGAAGAAGGACCTTATCCATTCCTTAGCAATTAGGCTTTTCTTGTCTCTGAATCAGAAGTAAAGGCACAGGATTCATTTAGACATTTCAAGCATTGTGATTCATGCAAGAAAAATCCCTAACACAAATGATCCCACCAAAGTGAAGCATGACCTCTTAACATAGTACAAGCATACTTTACCTTCTTGTCTTCATCAATACCTTTAAAATTCAAATATTTTTCCATAGTTGAGATCCAATCCAACAACTCGTCTGCATCCTGCTAGAGATTTTTCTTGTAAAATCTCAATATTGCGCTATTCTTGACTTTTATATTCCCAAATTTTGATTCACACAAGTAAAATTATAATTAACAAGGATTTAATCCTTCTACTCTTTGAGCTCCATAGACTTAGGTAGGTGTACCTTATATAACTTACTGCTTTTCAGTAAATATGACAATGGATCTTGATTCTACACTGATTTGTCAATGGTATTTATTGCAACAATTGATAACAAATCTTGCAGATGCTAATCACTATTCTTATATATAATATTATAAACCAAAGGATGCATTTAACAATAAAAAATACAAGTGTGATAAGGATTCTCATCCTTCTTCTCTTTGAGTTATTAACTCAGGTAGGTTGACCTAATGATTCACTCTTCAAGGAATCAACAAGATTACATGTATTCTTCAAATACAAATGATAACCAATTATGTTCTTCAATAAATATTAAAAGGTTGTTTAGATCTTAGATTTGATGATGATAACTACTATTTCAATCTAGACTCGTGCCTAATTCCCGGCAAAGAGTCAAATAAAATATACTTTCATGAAAACCTGTTAAAGTAAACACAATTAAAAATTAGATGAAATGCCCTAAAAATCATCTCTTCATTCCCATATCTATGTATCAAATTCCTATGTATATATTTAACCCTCTGAAACTATCCTTAAGAAATACTCTTCCCTTGAAATAAACTTAACAACAACCTAACAGTTACCTTATAACTAGTGTATTTAAAATGTCGTATATATTAGATACACAAGAACTCAAATAAAGACACATGAAGACATCATAGACATGAAATAGGAATGCCAAATGTATTTTATTAAAATATATCTTCTCAATACATCCAGAATGACAAAAAGCTTCAAAACTAGACAAAATTCAGAAATTGCATTGTAGTTGTGAATTCACCATCCTCTACAATATTTTACAACTTGCTATATATAGATTTTCACTAGCCATCTTGGAATCCTAAAAAGACAGGATGCAACAAGCTTCATATGGCTAGGAGATAAGACAAAACATGACTCATAAGAGACAAACAAATAAGAGAAGTGATAAATACTTTGTTACAAGATTTTCCAAGGTATTTTGTCCTCTGACCGCTTGATCTTTGCAATTGATTCAAATTTCTTCCAAGATTTCAATATGGAGTTCGTTGTCTTGGTCTTCAGATATACACATCTTTTGCATCCACTTGTTTATTTCAAAATATTGGAGGATCTGCCTTCTGTTGGATATCAGACAATATCATTTTCTTCTTGAGTACCTATATAGAACCTATCCTTCCATGAAGTGAACACCTCATCACTTGGCCAAGGGAATTTGATGACTTCATCTTTCTGGCTGCTCAATTCATCCTAGCTGGCCTTTATCTGTTCAATTTCCTTTTTCCAAAACCCAAAGTATGATTTGGCCTTTTCAACAGTTTCAACAGTTTGAACAAACAAAAGTGTGTTCTCTAAACTAATAATGTTGTTAGTCGCGATTGACAATTCTTCACCCATCTCATTCATCCACCAGGCTTCCCTTTTTATCTTACCATTTTTCTTGAATAAATTAGGGAATATCTCAAAATGGGTTTTTTAATACTCTTTTCTTAAATTCTCATCCTTTTTAAGGATAATACTTCTCATTATATCCAAATTAATTAGACTCTTGAGGCACTTATGAGTAGCAGTTAACACAATGTCAACATTATCTTCCTTTATTAGATAAGGAATAAAAACAATTCAATTCTTCCTTCTTTCCTTTCCATCTTTGCATAATTTGATCCCACTTGTCTTTGTCCTCATTGAAATAATTCAGTATGATCATGATTTTCTTGGCATGTAAGTAAATAGAGGTTGGGTTTAGATAATCAGAAAAATGCATGATTGTGGCTCTTAACTTATCCTCATATCTTTTTTGTACCAATTTTTGTGCCTCATGAAACTTTGTACTTTCTTCATCCTCATATCCTACAAAAAGTTGAATTGGTGATCCAACACCAAGCACTTGGTCCTCTTACTAAACATATCACTTATGAACCCCTCAGGGTCAGCACATCTTATCACTGAAGTTGTCAAATGATAAGGTTAAAGGTCCTTTTGCAGATGCTTCCATCCTCCCTTTGTTATAATAAATTAGTGTACAATTGTGATAGTAGGAAAGATGGTCCCCTTTCCTCATGTCAATGCTTCCTCTTGCAGTCCACCAATCTGTTTGATTATCTCTGCAATGCCCATTTTGAGAGGGACTTGATATGGAAGTATATTTTGAACACCTTTGAAACCATAAACTCTGAAAACTGTTGAAACAAGGTATAGAATGACATCACCCCAATTATGCACTATAGTAATGCTTTGTGAATATTGTTTTGGTCTCAGTAACTTCAAGAAAGATGGATGGATCCTAGGATTATCAAAATATAACAAGGCCCTAAGCCTAGAAGAAAAACAACTATCAAAAGTGATGAAACTCGCATCTTTCCTATACCATGACATCTTTGTACCCTATAATTTGACATGCATATCTTCATCATCCTTGACCTTCATCAGATCCATCTCCTTTTCAACATAATCAACACCTTTAAATAGGAACATATGCATTAACATCGAATACCAACCAAAGGGTTTGGCTACCTTTTCATTCTTAATACCCAATAAACCATGGTGAATCAAATTAGCAACATATTGTGCTTGTGAAAATGGTACCTACAAGCTGCATGAAAAACACACACTTCAATAGATCATGAGATGGTTAGAGGGTTAGAAAACCAAAAATCTAAAAACAATAAGCAACTATGCTAGCCTAAACTGATCTATTGCCTTCTAGTAGGCAGGAGTATGAGATTTCTCTCAGGTCATCGCAAGCTCAGTGACTACACTTATAACCTAAATGAAGGATTGTAAATCTATGCTAAATGATCTAAAATTATTATGCAAAATGCAGATTTGTGGTTAATCCAATCTACTTATGATTTAGTTTTAAAGCACCAAATTGCAGTGTTTAATATTCATTTTAAAACACCAAAATTAAAATGTGCTATAAGTTAGATTGTTTGCATTCTTGAAAGAAATTAACCATTAAAAGCTAAATGATTAAAAGAATGCTAAAATGCAAGAAAACTAGAATGCATAATGCAGTATAATAATGATAATGCAAAAGTTAGGATCCTTTGTGAAGGAAATGAGTTTCTCTTCTTGAATCGATGGTCAAGATTGAAAGAAAAGAGTCGCTCAGATTCGATTGAAGAACCATAATCCAATGCAAGCGATGTGATTGGTTGAAAGATTCAGTTGATTGAACTGACTAATCAGCTATTTTGGAAACTTCCAAAATCAGTTCTTAGTTAACTGAAATGTTTCCAAGAGGATAAATAGTGGAGAAACACTTAATTGGGTAGAACTGGATTGTTTCCAAAATGAAAAATCAGTTAACTAGATTTGATGATGTCATATGCATTTTTAATAGTTTAAACAATTTTGAATGCATATTTGTTTTTATTAATTAATTTAATTCCCTTTTTTATTTAATTGGAAATTTTATTTAATTAATATATCATAATATTAATTAAATAATTAGTATATATTTTATTTACCAATGTAATATGATTTTAGGGATTAATTAATTAATCAAGTAAGACGATTGATTAGGACCTAGGGTTTAGGTCAGATCAGTTCAAATTTGATAGTTTTCTATTTGATTTAGGACATAGAGATTATCAAGATTAGGGTTTCTTGATTAATTGTTGAGTTTGGGGTTCTAGTGTTTAGATGACCATTTTTAGGTGATTACATTTGCCCCTCTTTGAATTGATGTATGATCAGCACATTGATTCAAAGACTTGTTAGCGAGAAGACCGAGAATAGTTTGATTTGAAGTGATGAAAACATTCTTTTGAAGAAGAAGACTGACTCCAAGCTTGATTGGATGAAGATTGATCAAAAGATATAAAACAAAATGCTCAGTTTAATTTGAAGCGATGAAACTGAACATCTGTTAGGAACTCTTAAACCTTTTGATTGGTTTGAATGAATAACTAGTTTGATTTGAAGCGATGAAACTGATTACCGTTAAGAGATTTGATTAGAAAGAAAATTGACTTGATTTGAAGAGATGAAGCCAATTTGATTGATGTATCTGGTTTCAATAATAAATAGCGCATATAAGACAGGTCTTGTCTAGTTTCAAGTGTATTCACCACTGTATAAGACTATTGATTAGCTTGCCTTTGATTTAAGATGATCTCAACTTGATTTGATATAATGAAGCTGAGATGCCCCAAATGATGGGGTTTTGATTGAGGATGTGATCACTGAAATGGTGATGTCCTGATCCTACCCCCTCAGGAGAGAAATTGAAATATGCCTCGATGCCCTAGTGATGAGAAGTAGTTCTATTGATTAGACAATTTAGGAAGAAATTGATCTGATTAGAAAGAGGTCCCATGTGGTTAGGACAAGATATATACTTGATGAGAGTTCATGTTTGACCGAGATTGACCAAAATTATGATACACAGATTTATTAGAAGAAAAGCATGAGAGATTTCCATTGGTTGTGCAAGTGGTCAAATTCAGATTTTGATTTTGATCCTAAAAATGGAATTAGGACAGTCAAATTAGTGAGGGGTGTCATGTTCACGCACAAATGACCACTTGACAAAAGGAAGATTAACCGATAAGAACCTTAGATCCTTAATATTGGAGAGAGATATCAATATTATGTATATTTCAACACCAAGAAGATGCAGATGTAGATGCAAGACTAACATGAATGCAACCTAAGGTGTAGTCACTGAAGCTTTATCATTGAAAATTTTTCATCATCGAGGGTTTTGGGAACATTAGAGTCGATACAATCCTTACTAGGGTCATTGTGGCCATAAGAATATGAATATGACTTTCATCGGATAAGATATGAGAAACTAATGTAAGCATCGAGACACAACAACCAAGATGACCTGAATGTTGTTTCTAGTTGATGTTGCAAGAGTGCACTAGTATCGAGGCATTCAAAGCCAAGATAACTATGAGTGTGATCTTGTGTAAACAAGCAGGGCAATAACAATCAAGGAGATGGTTCCAACCTCACTTTGGCATACAAATAAATAGGATCGAGGGATGTGAGGCTTTTTCATCTTAATGCAAGAGCTCTTATCACATACACCCAGTTTATTTGATGTTGTTGGATCATCGAGACCACACCAACAAGCAGTAGACAAAGAAAAGATTAACGAAGATCAATGAGAACAGACAACATACAAATAGAATTTTTGCATACTTCAGCCATTTTCAAAGTTTTTAGATGTGTATATGTAGGAGGTGTTGAGAAACATCGTTGTGCTTGTGAGTGCTTTGTGTTTGATTTCTATCAATCTATTGTTTACATTTGCGGTATCCAATGTGTGTTAAGAAACACAGATGCATCCAAAGATAGTGTTAAGAAATATTGTTGATTGTGGTGTTGAGAAACACTTTTTTGCATCAATAGCGAGTTGTCCTTCAGAAATGACAAGATTACTAACTCTGGTGTAATCCAAAGATGTGATCTGATTGGGGACCCATGCCCCTAGTAGCAAATTGTGATGACTGACTTGACTCATACTACGAGGACAAAGCTGATTTGATTGCCCCCAGGTTATGACTCTGGATTGGTTTCAAGCTAGGAGGGTTCTTAGAAGAACCAAGGTGTCACAAAAGTGACTAAAATATATGTACAAACTTAAGCAAAGGATTTCCAAGATTGAGCATTGATAGATGGAGCGCTGAGTACAAGAGGTGCTTGTTTACCAAGTTTTCACCTACTTGGTAGAGATTCTAATTTTGTTACCATGGCGCATATTTACCAGGTTTTCACCAAGGCACTTTTCTTTTTCAATTTTTTTTTTTTTGTACTTTCTCATTTTTTATTTATTTTTTTTGTATTTTCTCCTTTTTTTATTGATTTATCAAGGCACCTATTGCTAGGTTTTCACCAAGATGATCAATTTTTTAGGCTTTTTTTATGATTTTTTAGATTTTTTTCAAGATCATTTTTCACTTTTTTTAAGTCTTTTTTAGAGATTAACCAATCTCAAGCAAGATCACATTGGTTTGCCCCCAATGTCTAGCAAGGTGGAGGTCATTGCAAATGGATTAGAAAGTTGATGGATGAGGCAAATAGATCATTATGGATGGAGAGGGTGAATGCGACCCTCAAGGAAAGTCTCCTCAAGATTACCCAAGCTAGGGAAAAATTGAATATAGCAGTGTAGGCTCATGGAGCGGTGCTAGATAGAATATAGGATAATGACCCGATGTCATGAAAAGCGTGTAGTCCAAAAGAGTGGACATGTCAAGAATTTTTTGAGAAACTATTTTATATTTTTTGTTATTCGTTCTTCATTTTGATCAAGACCAAGGGGTCAATTTGATAGGATAGGATATATCTATGATAGCGCAATCGAGATAAGGGGTGATGGAGGTATAAGGGAATGTTATAGATTATGGCAGGAATACTCAAATATAGGAAGGATAGGCTTGGGATAAGAAAGATCACAATACGGTACCATGGATGAGAGAAAGTGAATAGGATGATGGAAAGGATAATGAATGTCAGGATACATAATGTGTTCATGGATAGGCTAAACCTTGTCAAGATCAGTAGAAGGAACATCAATGTTCATGAGCTAGCTGGATGTAAGGTATGATGGATAAGATGACATGAAGGTAACTTTCCCCCAAGTGAAGAGTGCAAGTAGGAGGAATTATGCATGATTCTTGTTTGCTAGGTTTTCATCATGGTACTTATCTAAGGCACCATAAGAAGTGGTTTTCACCATAGGATGGATTTATTTTTCATTACTTTTTCTACCAAGGTGCCTGTTTACCAGGTTTTCACCAAGGCCCTTTTTTATTTATTTCTTTTTTGTGTACTTTTGATTTTATGGAGGAACTTAAGCTTATTTCTCTTTGGATAGTGCTCCTTTGAAAGATATGCTATGATGGACCAAGGCCGCTGAAAGTATGCTCAAAGATGTTGATAGGGTGATGGTAGGGAATGAAATAGAGGATAAGGAAAATGGTAGCCAAGGATTTATGTGATGGATTGGATAAGAGGAATAGCAGGATATGGGAGGGATGGGTAAGAGGTAGGTGTAGGATATTCGATAGGGTATGGTGATAAGAACAAGATTGACACGCCCCTTGAAGGGTAGTGGAAAAATAGAGGAAAGATGGGTGGAATAGCTTGAGGCTTTGATGTATGAGCTAATATGGATCTTGGTATTCGAGGACCCAAGATGGATGTAGTATTCAAGGTAATGGATTTTGGGACATGAGGACCCAAAATAAAGTTAGAAGATGAGGGATCTTTAGATGGAGATGAAGTGGAAGACTTTGGACGCTTGGATTCCAACTCTAACTTTTCCTTTTTGTTCAAGCCTTTTAAGAGAGACTTGGGAATCCACATAACTTTTGATTTTCTTTTTGTATCCAAGTCCTTTAGATGAGACTTGGGAATCCACACATCTTTTGATTTTCCTTTTTTTGGATGATTTAGAGTGCATTTCTTCCATGATGGGTTTAGGAACCCATATTTTCTTTGGTATTATTCTTCACTTGGATTTAGAACATAATTATTCCATGATGGATTTAGGAACCCATATTTTCTTTGATTTTATCCTTTTCTTAGTGCACCTTTGCGGTCTCTTGAATATTTCTTTTTTTGTTGTAGTCACATGTCAATTAGATTGGACATAGTGATCTTCATATATAAGTGGATTCTTGTATTTCTAATTTCTTCATTGCACATCCAAATTGCTTCCAAAAGACTTAGGAATTATGGATGAATAGGGCTGATATGACTGTTTCATATGGAATGGTTGATAAGGACATTTCAAGGATGTATGTCTTTGTTGATCTTGATAGGGGATAGGGTAAGTAGATGGAGGGATATAAGGATCCAATATAGATGGTAGGTTTGATAGTTTTAGCTTTGGGATATAGGGACCAAGAATAGACTTGGAGGGTGGTTAAGGTTGATGCTTACATTTGAATGGAGGGATATAAGGTGTGGAAGGGATATCAACATCTTTAGAGTGAGCTGCATTTCCAAGGATCTCATCATTAGGAGTCATTATTATACCCGTAGGCTCATGATTAGCTTAGATAGGAGCAACTGAATCTTGAGGGGATTTATTATTCTGCAAGGGATTTGGAGGAATGATGGTTTCTTGATATGGAAGAACATGACAAGGGAATGATGGGATGCTCTGATCTTGACAAGAATCTTTAGGTGTTGTACAAAGGGTATCTTTCTCTTGATTTTCAATAGGCTCATTAGAGATGCCAAAAAGGATATCTTGATCTTTCTTGGGAGATGGAGTGCTATCTTCCTGGAAGAAATGGAAGGGGATCATAAAATCATCATGAGACTCTTGAGATGTGTGAATTTTGTCAACCATTAGATAAGGATGGATGGTGTCTTGATCTTGATCATTAATGATATATGTTTCTTCACATTTTGGATTGTCTTCTTGATATGGAGCCACTTTGAAGGATGAGGTAGGAGTTTTGATCTGCATAGGGGATTCTTGATAGGCTGATGAAAAATCATTTGGAATAGGCATGATAGTTGTTGAAGCACATGGATGTTTTGGGTCTATGATTTTTGAAGCCTCGGAAAGACTTTCAGGCGTATATTGATTAGCTTGGATCTCTTTTAGAGGTAGTCCCTGAGGGTAGACATAGTCATTAGTAGGTTTAGTTCTTGATAGAGATGGTGTCATTGGTTGTGAATCTTTAGGAGATGGAGGAGTGGTGGAAGAAGTAGACATGATATGGGAACCATTGCTAGACATGGATTCATTATATTGATCATGCTAGAGATTAGAGGAATCATTAGGATTTTCTACTTCAATTATGCCATCATCAATGAGATCTTGGATTTTATGTTTCAACTCCATGCATGATGAAGTTTTATGCTCATTGTGTCGATGATATGCATAATAGGTACTCAAGAATTTCAATCCATGTGATGTGGCTTGAGGTAATGTGATGAGGTCATTCTCTAGAAGTTCTTCCAACACTGATTCATAATTGTCCCAAAGGAGTGATGTCCCTCTTGCGTTTAACCCAAGGTTTTTCTTTCATGAGGTTAGTAATCCCTTTGGAGGTAGACTTCATGTTGTTTTTAGCAGCTTTCAAGGATTTGGAGCCACTTGCTTGATCATGATCAAATAGAAAAGGATAGATTGAGATTGATGAGGATTTTTTGGATTGTGTATCCTTTTCTCCCTTTAATTCTTTGATTTTAGATTTCAAAGTTTGAAGTTTTTTTGATAAAGCTGTCATAAGAATCTCTTCTTGTGCATTGTTAGGACCATAAGGTTTAGCCCATTTTCTTTTAGACATTGTAAGATTGGGTTGATGCGCTTGCATAGAAGATTGAAGAAAAGGTATGATGAATTGATTGATTGGCTATCAGGTGCTAAAGTGATATCTAAAGTGCTGGTTAAGTCCAAGACAAAAGGATAAAGGAGATAAAGTCCAACTGAGAGAGAGAAGCAATGACTCCAATCTTGAGTCAAGGTTAATGAACCTACTCTCACAACTCAAGAAAAGGATAGCATAGACAGAGATGATAAAAGTAACAAGTCACTTGGACTATCACAGCAAAATAAGATTTCAAAATAGCAATGATTTAGGCTATCAACAGATTGTAGTCAAAGATAGACTAGTGATGATGTTGGTGAGAATACAGATTTGGTGAAAAATTGTACAGAACTTTCACAATAGAATACAAAATTGGATAGCAAGTTGATATATTTCAAGAGTTTGATAGAAGATGCAAAAAACTCGAACAAGAGTTGACACTTAACACCTAGAAGTGCATATTTTGAATCTAATTGATCCTTTTGATGTTTGATTTGATATTTTTTGTTGATGTTGGTTTAGTGAGCACTCACACTAGACACATCAAGAATCCCTTAGCCATTTAAGCACATCAAGCAAACCCTATTCCTAGCTGGCAAGAAATGGACAATACTTGTTTGAATCCTCTTACAATAAGATACACATTCAAGTCAGATATTTAGAAGCTTGGCAGCACTATCTCCCCTCCATGACACACACTTCTCAGGCCTACCAAGCTTTGAATTTCTCAAGATCCGAGGATCTTGATAAATTTTTTGTCTCAACAAGAGGGGTACATGAGAGATTTCTTAGGCATGCACGTCTCACAACGCCTGTATCAACAAGTAGAAAAGGATTTTGGCCACTATTTGAAAAGGGTTTTAGTAAGGTTCTTCATTTAAGTCTATCCTTTATGTCCGTGCAAGCGTGATTTAGGATGATAACCCCACAGAGAACCTTAGCATAATTAGTTCATGATACATGATTTAGACCTAGATGTCCTATATAATGTTAGGCAAGAGTCGAGCATAAGCTCAAATTCCACTTATCTTCCAAGGTTTTGGCCTCGAGGAAGTGTTTTTATTAT
Organism: Thuja plicata; assembly: GCA_018584345.1. Taxonomy (NCBI): domain Eukaryota; kingdom Viridiplantae; phylum Streptophyta; class Pinopsida; order Cupressales; family Cupressaceae; genus Thuja; species Thuja plicata. Next base: position 1,114,775 of record MU226856.1, on the reverse strand, counting down.
AGTAAGTCAAAGAAGCTTGCTATTAGCTTGTTCTCAATTTGGTCATTCTCTAAGGGTGAGTACTTTTTCCCACTTGGATAGACCCTCTAAAGTTGCAGATCTCAAATGGTGAATGATAATAATGTTTCAATATTTCTGATCATCAAGTTTCCTGACATTATTGTCATCCCTAAAACACTAGATAAAAGTTCATTTTAGAAAGTCTTTCATGTGCATTACTATTTTAATAAAACAAAAACAATATGCAAGCACAATGTTTAGCATTCTATCGATCAAGGCAACCTGCAAGATGATTCATTAGTAGTATATGTTTTAGTCTTCTTTTTCAACGTCCTGCAAACCACAGTTAGGTTGAAACCAATAAGATAATCCAAAGAATAGCAAAGCCTAAAACTTGTCAACATTAGAAAAATCAAAAAATCATAAATCTGATTGCATATTCAGAAACTAGACAAGAAATCAAGCACTTTCAAAAAAAATGCACTCAAAAAGGTTATTGTATGAGCCTGTACGAAGCTTTATAAGTTGCAAAATACAAGATTAGGCAAGTATAGTCATCAAAAAGTGCAATTTTTGAGAAATCAAACAACCAAAATCAAAAACTAATCCCACCACAATGATCGTTGCAAAATTCTACCCCAAATCAAAAAACAAATGCTCAAAAAATAGACTTAATACAAGAAATTTATGATGATTTGAAATTAGACTGTAAAATTAAAAACTCCAATTGTGAATGCAATGCTTTTTAAACCCCTGCTGACATCAGTATTTTGCATGGTAAAATTTGATGGTTTACAGTTCGTCATCTAAATTCAATATCCCATCTCCTCGACGGTTAAATGAATGTCAATATAGGTGAGTCTGAGCGGTGCATTGGATGGTGGCAGGTGAGCAAAGGAGGAGCTACGAAGTGAAGCTCATTAGAAGTGAAGGCAGTCACATAGGGTTTTTTGGTGGTGGGAGAGGAGTCAAATATAGGGTTTTGTAGAGGGAGGTGCACCGAGGTGGGTGGTGGGAGGAACAACAATAGCGCAAGGAGGTGGGGTTTGAAGTGGGAGGTGGGGTTTGAAGCGGGGGGAGGGGAGTTTGTTAGGGTAGTAAAGGGAGGTATAAGGGATGGTGCAGCATGGGGAGAAGGTAGGGAGGAAGTGGTGGATGGAAGTGGGGTGTCGCGCGAGGTTGGAAGCGACAGGTGAAGAAGTGGGGAATGGTAGGTGGAGAAGTGGGGATTTTGTGGTGGTGGATGGAGTGTGCTGCTGGCAGCGATGGAGGGAAGTGTATTTGCAGCGCGGAGGATAATTGGGTTGACTACGTTGTATGGTGAGGGGGAAGGATGGGTGTTTGGGTGTGGGTTGTGGGTTGAAGGGATTCAATCCCACATTCACCCTGTAATACGATTTAAAACACTATTTAAACAAAGCCAAATAGTATGAGTGTAAAGAAAAGCACGGGGCTTAAGGTTTGGTTTGGGAATGGCAATTGGATTAGTGAAATGAAAAATCAATGCATGGGCAAGGTAGTACAACTAAAGCTCAAAGGGTATTGATTGAGGCTTAAAACTGGGACAAAAATTTTTTAATGAAAAATTATGCCTCAGTATATGTGCAGGAAAGTTGCCTCGGTTTGCATGTTGAGGTTGTACGGCCTCTTTGGGCAAAATGTTTTTGCCACCGATCTGATTTTTGGGCAAACATAGGCATATTTATAGTTGTTTCACACCGAAATGATGACTTGGACACGATGGTAGGCTCATAGTTTGCTAAAAATGAAGGTGTAGGTAGGGTTTGGTGCAAAGTAAGATTCGAGCTCCACGGTGGGTGCCAAAAATGTGCTTGTGAAAATGGGTACCTGCAAGCTGCACAAAAAACACACACTTCAATAGATGATTAGATAGTTAGCGGGTTAGAAAACAAAAAATCTGAAAACAATAAGCAACTATGCTAACCTAAACCGATCTATTGCCTTCTAGTAGGCAGGAGTATGAGATTTCTCTCAGGTCATCGCAAGCTGGGTGACTACACCGATAACCTAAAAGATGGATTTTAAAGCTATGCTAAATGATCTAAAATGATTATGCAAAATGCAGATTTGGGGTTAATCCAATCTACTTATGATTTAGTTTTAAAGCATCGAATTGAAGTGTTTAATATTCATTTGAAAACACCAAAATTTAAATGTGCTATAAGTTAGATTACCTGTATGCTTGAAATAAATTAACCATTAAAAGCTAAATGATTAAAAGAAAGCTAAAATGAAAGAAAACTAGAATGTAGAATGCATCATAATAATGATAATGCAAAATTTAGGATCCTTTGTGAAGAAAATGAATTTCTCTTTTATAGAAATCTCTCTCGAATCGACGCTCAAGATTGAAAGAAAAGAGTGGCTCAGATTTGATTGAACAAAGAATAATCCATGTGCAAGCGATGTGACTGGTCGAAAGATTCAGTTCACTAAACTGACTGATCAATTGTTTTGGAAACTTCCAAAATCATTTCTCAGTTAACTAAAATGTTTCCAAGAGGATAAATAGTAGAGAATCAGTTAACTGAGTGGAATTGGATTGTTTCCAAAATGATAAATAAGTTAATTGGATTTGATGATGTCATATGAATTATTTAATAATTTAAATGATTTTGAATGCATATTTGTTTTTATTAATTAATTTAATTCCCTTTTTTATTTAGTTGACAATTTTGCAATTTTATTTAATTAATATATCAGAATATTAACTAAATAATTAGTATATAATTTATTTGCTAATGTAATATGATTTTAGGGATTAATTAATTAATCAAGTAAGATGTTTGATTAGGAGCTAGGGTTTAGGTCGTTCAAATTTGATAGTTGCCTATTTGATTTAGGACATAGGGTTTATCAAGATTAGGGTTTCTTGATTAATTTTTGAGATTAGGGTTCTAGGGTTTAGATGACCATTTTTAGGCGATTACACATATGAAGCAAAGTCAAAAATAATGGCCACATGAGGATGGAGTATATGTACCGTCATAAACATGTAATGAATTGGCAATTACTTTTCTTCATCATCCCCAAAGATTTGACTTAAGGCACTATATACACCTCTATCTTATGGGCTAAAATAATCCAATTTGAGTGATTCAAGTGTACTAGGTCCTACTATAATCAAATTCCCTACCTTGTTGAAAAATTCTTTCAAGGGTCCACCTCTGCGATATTTCCTTTGGGCCTTATATACCTTCTTGAATTGATCAAAATCAATTTGGTCCATTTGAATCTTAGGATCATTTAATTGAAAATCTTCTCTTATTTCCTCAGCTGTGATATTTATTAATACCTATCCATTTTTGTCTCTTACCACCCTGGCTACACTATCATATGTTTCTGCTATTTGGATTAACAAATCAATGTCCATAAAGACTCCAGGGACTACCAATTTACCCACATCAAACTGCCATATGTTGATGTTAGGTGCAAATGCATTTCTCTAGATGAAGGCCACTTTAAATAGTCCTAAACTAGGCATAATGGTATTCAGATCCCTAACCCATCTGCCCCTATCATATAAACCCTCCCCAATTTTTAAATGAGGGTTTTTTGGAACCATTTCTTTAATTTTAGTGGTATCATTTTTTGATCTGACCAGTTGTTGCAGAAGATCATCACAAACATTTCTTTCTTGGTAGTCTATTTTTCTAGTGACCTCTCTTCTAGGTGCCATTTCTAACTTAGGGTTTCAATTTAGAAAGATTCAACTTCACACAATTCCTACTCCCTTTATAATATCAAAATGCTACTGAAAAACAATTTCAATACTTTAGAATGGAGCAATAGAGAAACTTACCTGTTCTGCACAAGTTGAAAATCAGACAGAAATCACTGCAATTCAGCTCTTCTTCAATCACTTTGATAATTATGGCATTCAAAAACTTGATTAAATGATCATATAGACAATCCCATCACTTCCCAACATTTAATGTTAGCTGAGATGGCCACATGTTATACCATTACTTACGCCTAATTTGAACTTTTGTGTCCCAACTGTTCAAAAACTTTATATCACCAATTTAAAACATAATCGTTGATCTTAACACTTTCCTCTCAAATCCTATGGCCAACAATAGCTAAAAAAAACTTCCATTAGTTTGGACACATGTTAATAAGGTGCAATGCCTTGATTACTAGATCTTGATCACATTTTATCTTAGACTTTACGCCTACAATTAGATCTTTTTAGAATTGACAGCACTTTACTTTCCTTTATCTCTAGCAGGGTCCCATTCCTTATCCATGTGTCACTACGACACAATCCCTTGAAGGGTAGATCATGATCACTTTTCTTTCAAGCCTTTATGCCCGCCATCTGATTAAATAAAACTTGATCCCACATTACTTTACCTTTTTCTTAGTAACCACAGGTCCCACTAACTCACCAGGACACATAGCACCAAGGCATGATTCCTCAAAGACTAAACACCTTTCATCTCTGCTTCAAGGCTTTGCACCATCCGCAAGCTCAAATTTATGATGACAACAAATTAAATTCACTTTTACACCGACTTGGTCCCACTAACTTGCCAGATGTCATCACGACCTGATCCCTTAAATAGTAAATATCTTCATCTTCATGATCAAGGCTTTATGTTGGCCGTATATCATCTTCAAACTTAATGTCCTTTAATCACCTTTTGAAAACCCAAAGCTATGACATCACTACTTGTCATATGTCACTTGGGAATGATGCCTTAATCACTAACTATCTTCATCTCTGTGCCTAAGGAAATGCGCTAGCCGTTGGATTAAATCTGATTTGACTGTTCTTTAACTTATGTGAAACCCCAACCAATTTACATGTGGCAGTCAGGTGCAATGCCTTGAAGCATAAATATCTGCATCTCCACTTTAAAGGGAATATGCATGTCATTGATCTGATCAGACCTAAACAATTTTTAACATACTTTCTTTGCACAGAGTCAAACCCACTTGGGACATGTGGTGCGAAGGCTCAATGCCTTAAAGGGTAGTTCAACAGTATCTTTCTTATCAGGGTTTATGCCACCCACATGATCATCAACCACTCGACCATGTGTTACTACTTTTTAAACAAACCCTCAAATTTGAAAGCATCCACGCATCGCCACGGCACGATGCCTTAAAGGGTATGATCACCGCATCTCTTGATCAAGGAACAACGCTGATTGTTGGATCAAATAACACTTGTCTACATTTTACCTTAAGCCTTAAAAATATGTTGGACCCAAAATCCACAACATTTCACTTAGGTGCATTTCCTTAATGAATAAATATCTACATCTTACACTTTAAGGGATAGCGCCCACTATTAGATTAAGACAACTTGCATGTCGGGTGTAAAAGGTAATAAGGTTCACAGGCAATTTAGGAATTAGGAAAATTAAAAAAGTAGCCCTCCTGACTTGGGAGATATGAAAACTAACATTTCAAGTGATAAAGTGGACCCATTCAAACATAAAAATAAAGTACATGAGCTAATACCACTTAAGTGAACCATAAAGTAACTCAAAAATAGAACAGGTTTTGAGGGTTTATTATTGAAAATGACTTAACAAGGCTTAGGGTTTTACCACCAAGACTAAAAAATAAACATGTGAGGATTTATGCACTATAAAAACTTCACAAAACTTAAGTCCCCTTTGAATGCAAACATTTTACAACAATTGCAGGCAAATTTGACACTAACAGAGATCAAGACATATGAAATTTTGACAAAATGACCTAAAAATTTTAATGGGCGTCAGAAAACTAAATATAGTTCCAACACTGGCTCTATCTGAGGATTCTTGAAAACCATTTCATAGAAAGAATACAAATCTTTGGGAGGTAGATCACAACTACACTAACCAACTATAGGAAACAAATACACAATAGAAAGAGAACACACAAACAAATCTACAAGCCCTAAACTATACATATATACAAAACTATTGTGCATGGAGGACAAAAGATTTAATTGAAGAAATTTTTCAGAAATTGTCCATGCACTAGAAATTCATTTTCCTCATCATTCATATTCTTGAGAAAATATGAATCCTTCCCAAATGTCTGTGGATAATATAAGGGCCTAACCATAAAGATTCAAACTTCTTATGCTTTCCCTTATCTTTAGCCCTGGCATTCCATTAAAGAACCAAATCACCGAGCTGGAATTTTCTTTCATTTTCCCTTTTATCAAATAGATATTTTATCTTTTGATGTAATCTGATATTTTCCTTTTGGCTATCTCTTCTTACTTCATCCAATTCTACTAATTGAACCATCCTTTCTTGCATTGGCTCTGACATCTCTAAACCCTTATCTTAGATGAACTTATAGACTAGAAGCAAATTGTTTATAAGAATTCTAGACTAAACTACATAAACCAGTTCAAAAGGAGACTTTCAAGTTGCCCTCTTCATAGTAATTCTGTCTTCCCATAAGGCAAGCTTTAAATTTGCATGCCATGCTCTTTTGTTGTTTTCTAGGGTCTTCTTCAAAAAATTTAGAATACTTCTATTACTAGATTCTTCTTTCCCATTGGCATGTGGATGGTAAGGGGATGAATATGATATAACAATTCCCATGTCAGAACAAAAATCAACAAACTCTTCTGATCTAAAACACATTGCATTATCCATCACTAGTTCAATAGGGACTCCAAACCTAGTAATGATATTATCCATCAGAAAGTCAATCACCACTGTGCTTGTGGCCTTTTTAATTTGAATGGCTTCAACCCACTTTGTAAAGTAATTAGTAGCAACTAAAATCCAACTATGTCCCCCACTTGATTTCACTACAAACTCTCCAATGAATTCCATCCCCCACATAGAAAAAAGTTCTTTTGCAACTACAATATTCAGTAATAGGGCCCCTAAAAACTTCATCTTATTAGAGAATATCTAACATGGTTCACATTTCCTAATAAAAGAATGGGAATCTCTAAACAAATAGGGCCAATAATAGCCAATCTGTAAGATTTTATGATTTGTTGCTCTGGCTGAATAGTGTCCTCCACACATCCTAGAATGCATTTCTTTCAAAATCTTTTTAGATTGTCCTTTGTCTAGACATAATAACAGTATCACATCCGTATTTTTCCAATACAGGTCACCCTGCTATAGTACATATCTCTGAGCTTGCAATCTCAATTTTCTCCTCTAGTTGTCATTCAAATCCTCTAGGCAACTAGAATTTTTTAGAAAATGTACAATGTTAGTATACTAGGGATGCACTTCAATACTTGTAACTACTTCTCCATAAGTGTTGACATTGTTTACTTGAACTAGACCCAAATTCTCCTATGTCATTAATTTGTCTAGTCCCAATCCCTGTACCAGCTTAGTAATGTGGATCTCTAAGTCAAACTCCTAAATTTTATTAATCCACTTGCATATTTTTCCTGTCACTTCATTTTGGACCAAAATATCCTTTATTGCAGCATGGGGAACATATGCATTAACTTTAGCACATACTAGGTAAGGTCTAAATTCTTTTACTGCTTTCACCAAAGCATAAGCTTGCTTTTCCATCAATTGATAACTTAAATTAGATGATTGTAATTATTTACTAAAGAAAGAAATAGGGTACTCAAATCCTTCCTCATCTTTCTGCAACAATACTGCTGTAATAGTGTGAAAAGATGCAAATGTGAACAGAGAAAATGGTTTTGTGTAATTAGGAGAAATTAGAACAGGGGATTATTGAATTTCTTGTTTGATTTTTTTAAATTCTCTTTGTGCCTCCTGATCCCACTCAAATTTCACATCTTTCTTCAATATTTTGACTATTGATTTGACTAATTCTACAAAATTGGCAATAAATCTCCTAACAAAATTAATCTTTCCTAGGAATGACTGCACACCCTTAAGATTTTTAGGAGCAAGGACCTTCTGAAGGGCTTCAACTCTTTATGGATCTATCCTTACCCCTTCTTTTGATACTATGTTCCCCTAGAGTTTTCCTTCTATGACAACAAATTGACATTTTCTTGGGTTCAATGATATCCTATATTCCAATGCTTTGTTTAAAACCTTTTCCAATTGGTTACAATGATGTTCAGCTCTTTTTGAGAAAGCAGTTAAATCATCCTAAAAAAATAACATGGGAACATTTATAAGATCCTTAAAGGCCACATCTATTTCCCTCTGAAAAGTTACACCATCATTCTTTAAACCAAAAGGCATCTAGGCATATACATAAGTTCCCTAAGGGGTAGTAAAGGCATACTTAAATTGTTCAAATTATTTGAATAACACCTGATTATACCCAGAGAACCCATCCATCATAGACAGTAAATCACATCTAGTTACCTTATGCATCATAGCTTCCATGTTAGGTAGTCCATAATTTTATTTCAATGAAGCTACATTCAGGTTCCTTAAATTTTCACACAATCTTATGTCCCCATTCTTTTTTCTTACTGGGACCAAATTTGAAACCCATGATGAATGTCTTATGGGCTCAATTATGCTTGCATCTCTCAATTTTATCAGCTCCATTTGCATTTTTGTGGCCAATAATAGATTGATAGGCCTTTGTTTATGTCTGAATGGTTTTGCAACTTCTTTCAAAGTGATGTCATGTTGGAACAAGTCCTCTCTATAGGATTTAAGATCTTCATAGGACCAAGAAAAAATATTCTTATACTTTTTTAGTAACTTTATCAAATTCATTCTCACATTTCTATACAACCTTTTTCCAATATAAATAAATTGAGGGGATGTCTCTGATCCTAAATTAATTTCTTCTAAGTATTCCAACTTGGCATTGGACTTTTGTGACAGGTAGTTATCATTAATGTTGAATATACCTTCTAGTTCCACTAGTCCCTTTGGAATATGGTTAGATGCTAGTTATAGTCAAGGGGTTACAATCAATTTTTTACCATCATAATGATCTAAACATTGAATAAATCTGAGGATATCATCATCATCCTCAAAGACTTGCCAATTATGGACATTGTTAGGCACTGCATGCTTATTCTTGACTTCCACCACAGATACACTAGCAAGGGTGATATCATCATTTTTTAGAGCAACATTTGCAAGGAAGTTTGCCATGATATTTTTTGATCTCTCTACCCACAGAATATTGCAAGCATCAAATAGCTTTATTCTATCCCATACAACATATTTATAGAATTTCAATCTACCATCATTAGCAGCATATTATGATCTTATTTGAGCTATAATTAATTGGGAATCCCCATGAACTTGTAAACATTTAATACTATGCTTGATGGAAATATCCAGTCCCAATATCAATGCTTCATATTCAACTGTATAATTGGTACAATGAAAATCTAATAAGAAGGAATACTTAAAAGTAATACCTGATAGTGATATAAACAATACACCCACTCCTGATCCCTCCTTAGAACACCCTCCATCAAAGAACATTTTCCATAATCTATCTTGTTGTAATATCAATTCATCAACTATTGGGTCAGTATTTCTCAGTTGTGGCTTGATTTCTTCAATAGTAAAGTTTTCCATATTCACATCTACACAACAGTTCAATTTATCAGGTAAGATCATCTCAATCATGACAGAAGAATGAGTCTCCCTATACAACTTAACCTCAATGTCATTCATAGGCATTGTTGTGTAGGACAAATCTAATTGCAGTTTTCCACCTACTATTTCTGCCCACTGTCTGGATAATAGCATACCATAATGGGGCTTTGTATCAACAAAAACTATATCCATTTTATAAGTGGCCTCCAGAAATGCAGCAATTTTTACTTCAATATATTTCAATGTCCCTACCATAGGAACTTCTCTATTATCCATTGCATAGCATCTCCCTATAGAAGTGTTGACTCAAAGACCTATCTCTTTCATGACATGGTATGGCATCACAGTAGCAGCATCACCCGAGTGTGTCGTATAATTTTTTACCAATAAATTATTTATCATCAAAGTAACATAAAATGGATCAACCAAAAGTGGTTCTTGAGTAACCACATTTACAAAATAGGTATTAGAGATCCCTTTTCTTGTCTCATGGGCCCTCACTTGTTTTTCTTTCTCATTCATAGTTGGAACATCTCCTTTATCATTTAAGTTCAAGGGTATCTCTTTCTTATTTGGCACGGAGACATCTTCCATCCCTTTCAATAATGTAAGTGCAACTTCTTTGTGCTCCTTTATCTTTAGCATCTCCATTAGTGGAACTGATACTTTCATCTGTGCAAGAGAATTTTTCATGTCAAACATAGGAAACTCAGAGGATACATCATTTATTTTCTTACCCTTCTTGACCTTATCAGCAACTATTTGTTCCTCTATTTTTAGTTCCTCATTCTCCTTTTAGGAAGAAGAACATATTGCTTGTTTTGAAATTTTGTTTTCTTTGTTATCCCTAATAGGAGATTCTATAGCAATTTGTAGGGAACCCTCTTTAATGAATGTAGAAGCATGTTTGCCTTTTTTCAGGATCCACTCTCCTATTTCTTATATTGTATGCACTTCTGGCCTGATTTATTGCTAATATAGCTAAGGATCTTTTCTTCATCAGTTGGCAATCTAAAATGCAGATGTTCCTTATCATCACCCATTGCATTTATAGTTCTTTGTGATATAGTAGCGGCCTTATCATTTGAATAAGACACAACTTGTGGATGGTACTCTAGATAACGTCTTCCCCTATTATTTACATTTTCAAGGGGTTCATTGTCTTCTGAAGACCAAGCATAAGGTCTTCTCATAGTAAACATGTTAACATCAAGGCCTTCTGGTCCTGAATTTGTCTCCTCATCCCCCTTCTCCAGTTGATCAACCAGATCTTGAGCTACAACACATTGATAAGAAGAGTGAGGCATGTTACAAGTAGCACACCAAGGAGTTTTATCCACATTATTTATGCTATTTATCTTCAGAGGATCAGGGGTCTCTTTTGTTTTCTAGTTTTCTTGATTTTCAAGGATTGGTTTTCCATCTTTCCAATTTTTTCTATATGGCATATCCCTTGGTTTAGGTTTTTTATCATACCTTTGGTATTGATACTTGTTGTTATGAAAACCTTTATCACTTTTGTCTATCTTAGCAATAAGATCCTTTACTACATTCAATAACCTATCAACCCTATCATCCTCTTGAACATGTTTTCTTGTTTGTCCTTTTTTTTTCCTTCCAAAGCTTCCCAATATCTCTCTTCCCCATTTTCCATGAGGCTTTTCTGTTACTCTCAATATCTATTGTTGTTTTGTAATCATCTCTCAAGGTACATGGGTTCTTATCCCTAAGTAGGTAAGAAATCTTTCCATCAGAAACATTAAATTAAGTAGTTAGACATACTTGCTCATCTAACCTCAACACTTGGAATAAGTTGTTCATAGCCTTTTGGAATCTATTGTTGAAATCTGACATGCTTTCATTTGGAAACTTTTTGATATTATTGAATTCATTTAACATGTAACCTAAGTTAACATGTTATTTGTATTGTTCCCTAAAGGATCTGAAAAACTCATCCCAAGATGCTATACTTCCCTTAGGAAAATTCCTAAACCAATTCCTAGCATCATCTATTAAAGATTGAACAAAAATTTCTATTATAACATCTTCATCTTCAATTTCAAAATCAGTGATTTTATCAGTGAAATCTTTCAGATGTTCTTCATAAGTAACAATATTATTACCAATGAACTTAGGGATTCGGTCTCTTACCTAATTTGGGATCATGTTTGGATGGCTAGGGATGTCATCAAAGAACATAGGATGATATCTATCCAGATGGACATGTCTCCTTTGTAAATTTCCAAGTGTATTGTTTCCACTTGTACATGTTGCACCTCCTTGATTTTGAGTAGGTGGAGGAACACTTTGCTTGGGGCCAAAAACTTGAGCATTTAAATTAAGACAAGAAACTTGAGCACTTGGACCTGTACCACCTGGTGGGTTCTTTTGTAATGTCCCACCATCTACTTGCATTGAACTACTTGCAGTAGTTTTGGTGGTAGTATGCAAGAAAGCTATTCTCATTTTCATGTCTTCTGCAGCAGCTTCTAACTCCATCTTTTCTAGTTGCTTAGCTAGATCATCTTTAGATTTTCTATCTCTCTCAATTTCTATGTCCATTTGGGACATACGAGTAGGTAGGACATCTTTGCTTTGTTTTGGCTCACTGATACTTATGCCAATAAATTTATATTTTCCCTTGTCAGAGACATCCTTGTCACTTTTCTTGAGCTTTGTATTTTGCTCAATTTCATGTGATTTTAATCGCCTCAGAACAAGTTCCTCTCCTTCAAACTCATCTTTCTTAGGATTTGATCTTTCATTTCAAAATTTCTTCCTCAAAGCTCCAAGATCACCAAATAGATCTTCATTCAAGCCTTTGACCTCCTCATTTAGACTTTTGGCTTGTAACTCATTTCTCTTTGTCTCTTTTAAAAGTTCTTCTCTCTTGATCAATAAATCATACAACTCCCGCTCACATTTCTTCCTTGCAATTTCTATCTTTGATTCTTTCTCACATTTCTTTCTTTTTAAGGATAGAATCTCATTACACAGCTTATCAGAGTCATAGGATGTAGTCTCAGGAGAAGATGTTTCTCCTTGTTGATCAAGAGTTTCTTTTGCAGGGAAGAAGTCTATACTAGTCATTTCTCCATCTCTAAAGTGATCAAAAGATGCATCATTTATGTAAGGGCCAATTGGCCTTGAGTGTTTAGCACTTTCAGATGAGGAGGAAAATCTTTGAGGGATAGGGGTCTCCATTCTTCCTTTGGATCCTTATGGAAAATTGTGGCTAGACCTACCCTTTTTTAACCATTTCTTCCTACCAAGTATATGAAGCTCTTTTTTTTATATTATTCTCTAGATTATTCTTATAGTAAGACCTGGTATTCCTTACCAACTCATTTTGAATCAGACAAGAATTTTGAATATTTCAATATGCTAAACCACACTGGAATACACAGAGTATAGAGTCGCCACCCACAACAAGTATGGGAAAATTTTAATAAACTGATCAAGAAATGGATGTACAGAAATTTAGTTACTATGAACATTGACACCTTATTTGTTACAATCCACTCTTTCCCTAGTAGAGTTGCCAATTTTTTAGATATTTTTCTTGTGGAATCTCAATATTGCACTCATGTTTGACTCTTAGATTCCCAACTTTTGATTCACACAAGTAAAAGTCAAATATTTAACAAGGATTTAATCCTTCTACTCTTTGAGCTCTACAAACTCAGGTAGGTGTGCCTTCTACAACTTACTACTTTTTAGTTGATATGAAAATGGATCTTGATTCTACATTGATTTATTAATGGTGTTTATTACAACAATTGATACCAAATCATGCAGATGCTAATCACTAGTCTTATGCAGAATCTTATAAACCAAAGGATGCATTTAACAATCAAAAATAAGTTGGCAAGTGATCAATTTTGTGTAAATATGATTCACTTTTTGGTTGTCATTTATGGCAACACATCTAGGTTTCAGATCGATTCCTATAAAGACAAGTTTTGATGATTCAAAAATTGACTAAGTATAGAAGTAGAGATACAGAAGTGTTTTGGATGTCAAAGATCGAGATTGATGATTTAGGGCATGCAAGCTTAGAGGAAGATAGTATGGGGTCTGTATGACCTCCACCTAAGATTGATTTGGTTTTTGTTGAGCCTATGGTGAGTTAGAAAGAATTGAAGACACACAAACTACAATAGAACAATGATATAGAGTGGTTGGATAGTAGCAAAGATTGAGGGAGTATAACTTGGACTCCATACAATCAAAGTTGTATTTTGGTTGTTGATAACCTCTACATTGACTATGCAAGAGCGTTGACTATGCATTAGATATTTACTATATTAAATGTATTATGTATTGAAGGTCAACCTTTTAATATTTGTAATACTCATATTGGGAGCCGACTTTGTAAAGTTGTGAGATATATATGTAAGATATTTTTTATAAAGATAGACGTTGGTTGTTGTGGTGAGTTGGATGAACGATTGAGTGAATAGAAGAGTAGAGAATGACAAAGATCATTAAATAACTATAAAGGAACTATCTAAGCACCAGTGTTGCTTGTTTTTTTCATGACTAAGAACACTTTGTAACCTGAATCATCGTGTAAGAGTTGTAAGCTCAGTTGGCCCCTAGCAGGGTGTTGTGAACCTTTAACAGGGTCATAATTCCTTTAGCAAGGAAATGTGCTACGTAATACTCAACTCCTAATAGGGGTAGGACTCCTAACATGGACATTATACTTTAGTACATGCTTGTGGGTACCATCCCCACTGGGGTATTCCCTTGGTCAGGGTTTCCTTTAAAACAAAATATGGTGTTATGAGTACTGCGTCATTTTCTTATGTTCTTTTCTTTACTGCAAGTCTATGGTTAATATTTAAAAGGTTGAATAATTTAATTAAGTGCTATATTACTGATTCACCCCTTCTCTCAATATTATCTAATCCTAATAATTGGTATTAGAGATTTTGGACCTTGGAGAGAAAGTCTAATAGCTTGAGGGAGATCATAATGGATTTGGACAGTTTGCAAGAAAACTTTGATGCTGCACTTGAAGACCTTGACAAAGAAAAAGAAGAAAATGGAGAGTTGAGATTCAACATGCAAAGAGCTAATAAATTTATAAATAAACTCAAAGAAAAACTTGAGCTTTCCAAAAAGCAAAGACAAAATCTTATCATTTAGATAAAAGAGGATTCAGATGAAGACAGTTCAGATCAGGTGAAGCAACTAAAAGAAGAGAATGAAACTATGAAACTTGAAAATGAGACTATGCCTAAGGAAATATAGGTACAGAAGGAGGCTAAGAATAAAGTTAAAGAAGATTTAAATAATGCATTAGATCAAATGAAGAATGAGGCTAATAACTACAAGAATAAGTATCTAGAAATGGAAAAATACAATAAGATTATAAAAGGTGAACTTGTTGAATTAAAGAAACACATTGAGAAACTTCACACCAGTAGTGATTTGATTGATGAACAAAGAGACAATCAGAAACCTAAAGGTGATATGACTGGTATTGGCTTCAATGAAGCTGAATGTTCAAATAATTAGGAAGAGAAATCAAATGAGAAGATTGATGCTGAGAAACCTTCTATTGAAGAACCTAAAGAGCATATCAGACCCTTCAGAGGTAGATGCTTTGGTTGCAATATATTTGGACACATGAAGAGGGACTGCAGAGGTAATGCCCCTTTTAGAAATTCTTCTGGCTATTGTTTTAACTATAATGGATATGGGACCAAGAAAGCAGAATGCAAAAAACCTAATCAATCAGGATATAGAAAAGACAATGGAAGAGAATCTACAGTGAAACCCACATGCTACAAATGTAATAACATTGTACACATTGAAAAGTAGTGTAAGCTGCAAGTTAATCAGGAAAGAAGACCTCCCATATGTTACAAATGAAATAATCTAGGACATATAGAAAATTTTTGTAGGTATAATGGATCAGACAACAGAAGAGTACCACTTCCTATGAATTCACAAAAGAATGCAAATGATACTGGCAAGAGTGTTGCAAATTTAAAGAATGATTTTGAGAGTTTTTTTAAGAAGGTAGAAGATAGAAATAGGGGTAAGATATGGAAGATCAAAGAAACTAGTGAGACATCAATTCAGGGAGAGTCAGTATATGCTACTAGATCTTTGCCTGATGCTAGCAAAATAGAATTGGCCGATCATGGCCTTAGGGGGAGCATTGAATACAGACATCAGAATATATCCTACCCCAAAATTCATGGACTGAGCTCAAGGAAGCTTGGCTATAAACTTGGCTAACATCATGAAATGTACATCTAAGAGTGTAACATTAGCTGACACATATATTTTGTTCGCAAGATCTAACAGCCGACTGGATAGTTTTGAGTAAAAGTGAAACTTATGACTTAAACTTGTATAAAGCATCATTTGATGAATTATCTCTTTACCATTTGACAAAGAGAGAGCTAAGGAGATCAAAGAGTGGAGAATTTAGACTATTCTACATTGGTCGTGCTTGATCGATTGAAGGATAAACTCGGAATTCAGTAGAAGAAAGGTATTTACATCATCTAGATATGGATGCACCTATTATTTTTTATTTTATAGATTGACCTAGGTATAAATCTAAGAAACATCCATTCAATTCATGTGAAGAGGATCCAGAGGGAGAATTTTCCCAAACCCCATATGGCATATTACACGTAGATGATATTGGAGCTTACATACATTGTAAGTATGATATACTGGGAATTGATGATATATCAACTAAGATGGAGTATATGACTAATAATGGAATCATGAGAGAAGAATACAAACATGTTGATCAGATGGGCATAATAAAAATTTTGGACTTATGTGAATTTGATGAGAATGGTTTAAGATACTATTAAGTAGTGTTCGTGATCAGTTTATTTGGAGAGGTGATCAACCTATGAATATTTGTAGTGACCTAATCCATGAAATCATTGGACTGGACAACACCAAAGTCATCCCTGTTGTAGAGAAACATGTAAAGAAATAAGTTGAAACCCTAACTCATTGCAAATGGGATAGATGGCCAATGACAATGAACAACATCTTTCAGAAATATGTGAGATTGATTGCTATGATACTTGGGTACAAATTATACTACAGTAGCAGACCTAACTCAGTATCTTATGAAGTAATCATGACGACATGGAGAATGGTGAAGGAGAATGTAAAATATAACCTATGTGAATTTATGGCATAGCAATTCCTTGAAAATGTGAAGCTAGTGAAGAAGGATAGAATTGAGACCTTTATATTTGGTTCATTGTTGATGCATATGTTTATTCATATTAAGCACAAATTTCCTATCTTGCATCCTAGTGGTTGGAAATCTGGGATACCTAATGGTATTCTAATTTCACAAAGTTACAAGAGACAGAATACTACTTGGGTTGATGGAGAATTGTTTTCTATGATCAAAATCCTAGAGAGACAGATGAAAATGTGATACAGGATACATGAGGACATTGTTGAAAAATACAAAGATACAATCTATTTCATGGTTGAAACTGATTGTGTATGTTTTGAAGTAGTCATACCCAGAAAGAAATGGTGTTATCCTATGGGTTATGAAGTAAGTTCTGAGGTACTTACCATGCAAGTAGAACATGGTCTTGCATCATAAATTGATACATCAGAGGAAATATGGTGAACATATGAAGAGAAGTCAGAAAAGGTGAGAGAAAAATAGACTAGAGGTCTGAGGAAGAGAAAGATTGAGAATATTGTACATGAATACGGTGTAAAAGCTGGGTTGACAGAAGAAGAATTGAAAGAAGTGAA
Source organism: Thuja plicata (assembly GCA_018584345.1). NCBI lineage: Eukaryota > Viridiplantae > Streptophyta > Pinopsida > Cupressales > Cupressaceae > Thuja > Thuja plicata. The sequence goes on along the minus strand of MU226856.1, from coordinate 1,097,493 downwards.
AAAGAAGATGATAGAAAGGTCTCTTGGACTAGCAAGTGAAAGTACTGCAGCCCCTCCCACTCCTGAGGTAGTTGTGGTAGACAGTCCACCTCCTCCACAACAGAAAATAGCACAAGCAGAGAACATTACTTCTAGAGTTACTAGATCAAGCATGTAGACATCACCTAAAGAGCAGAGCACAGTAAGAGAAGAGAAGAAAGTAGAGAAGCACATATAGAAACCTAACTTGAAGATGATAGAGAAGAGAGCATTAGAATAAGGTAAATTAGTCACAATTGATAAATACTATGATAGGTATGAAGAATTAGACAAGCTTAAGCTTGAAGACATTTTGATTAAACATTTACTTACTTTCAAAAAGACTCTTTTAGAAATTGAAGGAAGTATACCTATAGACTTCTATGAGAGATTGGAGATAAGAAAACATGTAGCATAGATTGAAGATGATACAATTAGGAACCAAGAAATTGATATCATGTTGCCTGTGATATCAGTACAAGAAAGGGATAGAATATACAAGGAATTAAAACCTTTGTTAAGGACCAAGGTGATATTATTGAAAATAATGGCGAGGAAGTATGATGAAGTCACTGAGGAAACACAAAAATCACTAGAGAATTTATTGATGAATACTACTTATGTTAAGACCCCACCTCCTAAGACCACTTCGCCTACACAATTGGGACTAGATGAAAACTCAAAAGAAACATAGATAACTTCTGAGAAGAGAAGAGTAGATCCACCACCGGATTTCTATGTTTCTAGTATGGCAGTAACTCTTGACACATCTCAAGATGAAAAGGACCCTTTTGCAGGGAATATGGACACTTCTATAGTAGATGAGGTTGAACACAAAGAGGAAGAAGAGCAGAAGAAGGAAGAAGAACAGAAGATAGAACAACAAGAGGATGAAAAGAAAGAGGTAAACACATCATCCATGATGGGGAGGTTACCTAACTCTCTGAAATTCCTACTCTCTTCTAGGAATCTCACCTAGAATCCTATTCGATTCAGGATTCTCTAGACTCACTCTTGAGTCTCTTAGGGCTACTCTCAGACCCTAACCAGAAGGACTTTTCTGATCCCTCTCTCCTAGGTTCCCTACCCACAAAAATGTATTACTCCTCACTATATCTCACTCTTCATGAATGAATTCATTACAATCATGCACTTTCTAATTTATCTATCTCTTCTACAAGTCTCTCTAGCCAGACCATAGGCTCGCCTAGGACTTGTTTGCAAACTTGACTAGCTTCTCAACTAACATAAATACAGAAACAAACATAATATACAAGGTGGATGCTTCTTGACTGTCACAATCCATGGAACAGATTATCAGAGTCAAGAAGAACCCATGTTATCTAAAAAAAACAAAATAGCACTTTACAGTAAGCTAATCAGAACAAAAAAACACGTAAAGTATAGACAAACTTCTCTTTATTGATTATACAGAAGATTACAACTCTCTGCTAGTCTATTCTCTGCAACTAACTAACTCACTGAACTGAACTGAACTATCTGAACCCTTTTCATAGATTCTTCTTCTCTACTTATCTCTGGCTTCTCCTCGATTCTGTAACCCTGGTGGTTACCTGTCGTGCTTAGTTCTCCAGCTGTTCTCTATTCTCCATTCTCGTCTGCAACTTGTCTTCATGTTCTTTGCATGGTTGACACTCTGTACATGGCTCTTTTCCTTCGTGTCATTCTCTTTTCTATTTGCTGGTTAAGAATTTTCAATGTCCTCTCCTATCGACACATCAGCATGTTTGACCATTTGACTGTTTCTATTTTCCATCGCGTAGTCGTGAGCTGAAATAACCTTTTACATTTTTCTCTGCGACTGAGCGATGACCTGCTCGTCGCGCTCTCGCAATGCATTTACATGACTTGGCTTTTACCTCGCGACTGAGCGATGACTCTTTATCGCACACCCGCAATGCATTTACCCGAGCTATTTTTTACGTTGCGACTGAGCGATGAGCTCAAGTCGCATACCCGTAATGCATCTTCATTAACTGCTCCTTGCTCTGCGAGTGTGCGATGCCTGTTAGTCGCGCACTCGCTGCACATTCATCTGAGCTGCTACTTCCTTCATGACCTTGCGCTGCACAGTAGTCGCACTATCACACTGTCTGGAGACGAGCTGACTTTCCTTCTGTGACCGAGCGATGATCACCCGTCGCGCACTCGCCATGCGCTTCCCCGAGGTGACCTTTTCCTTGCCACTGAGTGATGACCTCATTGTCACGTACTCGCCATGCATTTTCATTAACTGTCAATTCACCTGCAATCTGGCGATGCATCGGGTGTCGCTCACTCGCACACCATGACTTAACTATTTGTCTTCGCGACTAAGCGATTGATTTCACCGTCGCGTTGTCACACCGTGTTTTCTCTGACTGTGAATTGACTCGCGACTGGGCGATGAGCTCCTCGTCGCATTGTCGCGCACTGTCTTTTCTACTAGCCATCTGCGACTGAGCAACTAGTTCCTTGTCGCGCACTCACTCACTAATAAATGAACTGTTTTCCTAGCTCGCGAGTGTGTGATGCATTACCTTTATGCTCGCTGCTGGCTCCGTGACTAAGCAATTAGGCAAAATATGACTTTCTCGTTGAAAGACTTGTATCAAAACTTGTTCAAAATTGCTGGGGCTAGGGTTTTGAGCTAAATCCTAGGGTGCTCTGCACCATACTCCCCCCCCTCTGAGACGGAAAAATTTAGCTTGAACTGGTTGGCAGCAATGCCGAACCAATTCCATGTCGTCTACATTCTGTTTCATCCAACCATGTAGCTTCTGCCTCTAGTAATCCTGACCATTTCACTAGGTATTCTCTATATACCCTGCGCCTAGTTGTCTTCTGAATCCTAGAATCCAAAATTTTCTCTGCCTGCAACTTGGATTTAGGCTGAACCTGGATGTCTTGGACATCTTTTCCTATCTCCTTCTGCTAAATGCTCTCAGGTATCATTGGTCCTTTGTACGGAATCAAATCCTGCACATTAAAAATAGGTGATATATCCAAATGGTTAGGTAAATCAATTTTATAGGCATTCTGCCCATATTTTTCCAATATTTTGCAGGGACCTATTCTCCTCATTTGTAACTTAG
>MU226856.1:1062222-1086758 GCA_018584345.1 Thuja plicata | reverse complement strand
TCTTGACTGGAAGAACAAAATGATAACACATCTTCAGTGCGTTGGATTTGAGATCTATGAGATTTCCACTCAAGAAATTGAAGTTCCCACCTTGAAAGATCTTGCAGAAGATGACTCTACTATGAAAAAAAAGGAAGTGTTCACTAATAATGAAATTTCCAAAGAATCCCTAATCAACGCCCTATCTGACAGTGAATTCTCTGAAATCAAGAAGACAGATAAAGTATACTCTATTTGGAAATACTTAGAAGATATGTTTGAAGGAGACATCCAAGCAAAGAATGCACGCAGAAAGACAAGGAATCAAAAGATAGTTAAGTGCACCCAGAACCCCTCAACAGAATGGGATAGCAGAAAGAAGGATCAAGATAATACTTGACACAGCGTGCACTATCATGATTGAAGGAAAGGTTTCCCATACCTACTAGAGAGATGTAGGCAATACAGTAGTTTACACTATCAATAGAATACAATTGAGGTCAAGCGCAGACAAGACACCTTATGAACTTTGGTTTGGTAATGTACCCACTGTAAAATACTTCAGAATCTTTGGAAGAAGGTGCTACAACAAGAGGGATGATAACATTGGCAAGTTTGATGCTAGAAGCGATGAAGGTATTTTTCTTGGTTACTCTACTAAAAGCAAAGCCTATAGATGTTTTAATATAAGATTAAAGAAGATCAATGAAAGCACTCATGTGAAGATTGATGAGAAGTTTATGATTCAAGAAAGATATTATGATTATTCTCCCATGATTGAAGATGATCCCAGACCCATCAATAAGGACATAGTTATTGAAGAAATGTTTGACTGTATTGATATTTCATGTAACAATCCTGAACCAAGTGAAGAAGAATCATAGATTACAAATGAAAGCATCAATCCTAAGAATTCAAGATACACATCCAAATACCACTCTAAGGAAGATATCATTAGAGATTAGAGCGCAAAAGTCTTGACAAGATCTAGAGCAAAAGGTTCCACCACTAATGAAGAGGTATGCTTACTTTCACAGATTGAACCCTTAAGTGTTGAAGATGCATGCAAATATTTAGATTGGAAAAGTTTCATGCAAGAAGAATTAGATCAAATAATCAAGAATGAAACATGGGAACTAGTCCCTAGACCTCATGATAAGAAAGTGATTGGAACTAAGTGGATATTTAGGAACAAAATGAATGAAGAAGGAACAGTAGTAAGGAACAAAGAAATATTAGTATGTAAAGGATATGTGTAGAGAGAAGGAATAGACTACACTAATACATTTTCCCTTGTGAGAAGACTTGAAGCTATCAAGTTGTTTTTTGCCTATGCAACATTCAAGAACTTTAAAGTATATCAAATGGATGTCAAGTCATCTTTTCTAAATGGTGACTTGAAGGAAGAAGTCTACATAGAGTAGCCTGAAGGATTCAAACTTTCAGATAAACCATACATGGTATGTAGACTAAAGAAAGCACTTTATAGACTTAAACATGCCCCAAGAGCATGGTATGAGAGACTTGATGGATACTTAACAAAGATAGGATTTAGAAAAGGAGTAGCAGACTACAATTTATTCATAAGAGAGATAGATGAAGGACTACTACTCGTTGCTATTTTTGTATATGACATTGTCTTTGGAGGTAGTGACAAACTTAGTGCAGGAATTTTCCAAAGAAATGAAAAGTGAATTTGAAATGAGCATGATTGGATCTATCAAATACTTTCGTGGATTGAATGTAAAACAAACAAACAAAGGCACATTCATAAATCAATCTAAGTATGTGAAGGAGATATTGAAGACTTTCAAGATGAAAGATTGAAAACCAGTAAGCACCCCATGATAACAGGAAGCAAGCTTTCTAAAGATGATGATTCCATAGCAGTTGACAAGACCCTATACAAGTCTATGATTGGAAAACTCATATATCTTACTCAATATACACCTAATATTTCTAATGCAGTTGGCATTGTTGGAAGATTTGCAGCTGAACCCAAGTAAAATCATCTAATGGAAATAAAGAAAATATTTAGATACTTAAAAGGAACTATTGACTATGGTTTATGGTATCCTAACTCAGAGAATATACAACTTCATGTGTACACAAATGTAGATTAGGCAAGTTGTGTTGATGATAGAAATAGTACATTATGAGGAGCAGTATTTCTTGGAAATAGATTGGTCACTTGGACAAGTAAAAAGAAGAATTGTATATCTCAGTCAATAGCAGAAGCTGAGTATGTTGTAGCAATATTGAATTGTTCAACAATGGTTTGGATCAAACATATGATTAAATACTTTAGTATTCAGATTGATTATCCTATTGTCATTCACCATGACAACACTAGTACTATCAATATGTCAAAGAACCCTGTGATGCATGCAAAGACAAAACACATTGAGATCAAATACCACTTCCTAAGAGAAAAAGTTGCAGACAAAGAAGTAAAGTTGGATTATGTGAGAACCAAAGAACAACTAGCAGATATTTTTACAAAACCTCTATCAAAAGATACTTTTGAGTATCTCAGGAAGAAGTTGGGATTAATTCCCTTTCCTAAGTCAGATTAGAAATTGCAGCAAGGACATCAGTCCTTGGTGACTGATGAATGGTTGACTACTCTACTTTTGGAGTAGTACCTATTCTTAATGGTGTTTAATACCCTTTGTCATTGATGTCAAAGGGGGAGTATTAGTAAGGTGGAGCATATACTCTGGGGGAGTATACAGAGTAGCAGCAATAAAGAAGAACCTTTGATGAGGATATTGAGAAGATTGTGAAAATAAGGAAGACACTTTGAGTTGATAATATCATATGTTGCCATCAATGTCAAAGGGGGAGATTGTTGGAGATTTGCCTCTAAGAAAATAATTGATTGTATGTTTGCCATTGATGACAAAATATAATATACAAAAGGTATCATATATGCAATTATCAGTATAGATTTTTTGGAGCTATGTGTGTTTATTTCCATGGTGTATACATGTTCTAGTCTCTATGTGCATTCAAGCCAAGTCAGATATGCAGTTAAAGTTAAGTTATGATTAATCAATTATGGAAGTTACAGTTTTTGGAGTTTATCTATTAAGAGATGATGTAAATACAGTGTCTCTTGAGTTGCGTCTATCTTTAGTATATGCATTTTTGTATTCATGTTTATTTATGAGTTAAAGATAATTATCCAAAGGTGCTAAATGTTTTTCAACAGAATCTTGATGTTAGAGTTTATTTGGTGAAGCCAACTTTGTGAAGCATTGCATCTATTCAGTTTGTGTTGCACGGTCTTAATCTTGATTGTGTGCATGGTTGAGCCAACAAGGAATTTGATGAAGTGTTTCTAGATACCACCGTGACCTTATCTTTGGTGAAGATACATACAACAGTTCAGATATGTTCATTAAGTGTGGAAAATAAAGTGAAAATGAAAAGATAGAGAAAAGCACAAAGTCAGAAATAATAAGTTGAAGATCTATGTGAAGAAATAGAAGTTGATTGAAATTTATTGGAACTAATCAAGATAGTAGATCTACTCAAACAGTTCATTTACCAGATATAGTATATACTTGTTGTACTAAAGGTTATAGCATTCACCATGTTAGCAGTGAGCTATTGGACTGTGAGTCCTCACCCTTAACAGGGTTATCTATAAAAGACTCCTAATAGGGTCTGACCTTTAACCAGGTCTTTGTACTTCTTGGATTGTAAAGATCAACTCTTAACATGGTTGTAAGCTCTTCTAACAGGGATCATTGTAAACTAGTGTAGTTATTTGTGGGTGCTAATTCCCACTGGGGTTTTTACTATTTGGTTTCCCTGTAACTAAAATTGTTGAGTACTCTATTGTGTTATCTGAATGTGCATTTACTTTATATCAAATTATATTTAAGAAAGAGAAAAGAATTAAATTGATTGATAAGTGATTCACCCCCCCCCCNAAAAGAATTAAATTGATTGATAAGTGATTCCCCCCCCCCCCCCCTCTCAGTTATCCTTGGGACTATTCCAACAACATCTTCACAATCCACAACAGATTTAGACAAGGAAGTCATAATAATTTTGGCTAAACTCAATGTATTGGATAATAAGAAAGGGAGAGTATTGGCAAGATTTAATTTTCTGAAGAGCTTTATCACTCCTAAGCTATCCATACTTGAGGTTCATCTCTCAGACTTGGAGAAAGTAACAGATTCACTCACTAAATCTATGCCCATAGAATTGAAAGAAGCTGAGACCACGTCATTTGCACTGAATGGATTAATTCACATTAGCCAAATATTGTTTAAAACATGGAATACAAAAGTGAAGATCTTGGAAGATTCTTTTCAGGATATTTTGAAACTGGCGAGAAAGCACTAAACCTATTATTTTGTATGCACCTTTGTCATTATTGTCAAATGGGGAGAAGAGGACATATATATATATATATATATATAATAATAATAATAATAATAATAAGAGAGAAAATAAAAATATAATATGGGAGAAGAGACAAGAAGAGGAAGGAAGAAAAATATAGAGAAGACAGTTTTGTTGGAACACTTATTCATTTTTTTTATTAAGTGTTGCCATCAATGTTAAAGCGAGAGATTTTTGGCAAGTGATCAACTTTGTGTAAATTTGATTCACTTTTTGGTTGTAATTTATGGCAACACATCTGGGTTTCAGATCGATTCCTGTAAAGATAAGTTTTGATGATTCAGAAATTGACTAAGTATAGAAGCAGAGATAAAGAAGTGTTTTGGATGTCGAAGATTGAGATCGATGATTTAGGGCAAGAGAGCTAAGAGGAAGATATTATGGGGTATGTATGACCTCCACCTAAGATTGATTTGATTTTGGTTAAGTCTATGATGAGTTAGAAAGAATTGAAGATAGACAAACTACAGTAGAATAGCGATATAGAGCAGTTGGACAGTAGAAAAGATTGAGGGAGTATGACTTGGACTCCAGACAATAAAAGTCATATTTTTGGTTTTTGATAACCTCCACATTGACTATGCAAGAGAATTGACTATGTATTTTATATTTACTATATTAAAATTATTTTTATTAAAGGTCGACTTTGTAATATTTGTAATATTCATATTGGGAGCCGACTTTGTAAAGTTGTGAGATATATATGTAAGATATTTTTGATAAAGATAGATGTTGGTTGTTGTGGTGAGTTGGATGAATGATTGAGTGAATAGTAGATCAGGGGATGATAGAGATCATTTAAGAACCATAAAGGAACTATCTAAGCACTAGTATTTCTTGTTTTGTTCATGGCTAAGAACACTTTGTAACCTAAATTATCTTGTAAGAGTTGTAAGCTCAGTTGGCCCCTAATAGGGTGTTGTGAACCTTTAACAGGGTTGTAATTCCTTTAACAAGGAAATGTGCTATGTAATATTCAGCTCCTAACAGGGCTAGGTCTCCTAATAGGGACATTATACTTTAGTACATGCTTGTGGGTACCATCCCCACCAAGGTTTTCCCTTGGCCAGGGTTTCATCAAAAACAAAATATGGTGTTATGAGTACTATGTCATTTGCTTATGTTGTTTTCTTTACTACAAGTTTATGGTTAATATTTAAATGGTTGAAGAATTTAATTAAGTGCTATAATACTGATTCACCCCCTCTCAGTATTATCCAATCCTAACAAAATACAAGTGTGATAAGGATTCTCATCCTTCTTCTCTTTGAGTTATTAACTCAGGCAGGTTGACCTAATGATTCACTCTTCAAGGAATCAGTAGGATTACATGTATTCTTCAAATACAAATTATAAACATTTATGTTCTTCAATAAAACTTAAAAGGTTGTTTAGATTTTAGATTTGATGATGATAACTACTATTTCAATCTAGACTAGTGCCTAATTCGGGGCAAAGAGTCAAACAAAATATACTTTCAAAGAAACCTCTTAATGAAAACATATTTAGAAATCAGATGAAATGTCTTAAAAATCATTTGTTCATTACCATATCTATGTATCAAATTCTTATGTTTATATTTAACCCTCTGAAATTATCCTTAAGAATTACTCTTCCCTTGAAAGAAACTTAACAATAGCCTCACAGTTACTATATAACCAGTGTATTTAAAATGCCTTACTGATTACATACACAATAACTCAAATAAAGACACATGAAGACATCATAGACATGTAACACGAATTCCCATTGTATTTTATTAAAACATATCTACTCAATACATCTAGAATGACAAAAATCTTCAAAACTAGACAAAATTTAGAAATTGCCTTTAAGTTGTGAATTAACCATCCTCTACAATATTTTACAACTTGCTATATATAGGTTTTCACTAGCCATCTTGGAATCCTAAAAAGGACAGGATGCAACAAGCTTTGGATGGCTAGGAGATAAAACAAAACTTGACTCATAAGAGATAAAAAAATAAGAGAAGTGATAACTACTTTGTTACAAGATTTTTCAAGGCATTTTGTCCTCTAATCGCTTGATCTTTGCAACTGCTTCAAATTTGTTCCAATCTTTCCATATGGAGTTCCTTGTCTTGGTCTTCAAATATACACATCTTTTGCATCCGCTTGTTTATTTAAAAATATTGGAGGAACTACCTTCTATGTGATATCATACAATATTTGTTTCTTCTTGAGTACATGTATCAAAATCATCCTTCCATGAAGTGAACACCTCATCACTTGGCCAAGGTATGTTGATGAATTCTTCTTTTTGGTTTCTCAATTCATCCTAGTTGGCCTTTATCTATTCAATTTCCTTTTTCCAAAACCCAAATTATGATTTGGCCTTTTCAATGGTTTCAACAGTTTGAACAAACAAAAGTATGTTCTCTAAATTGATAATTTTGTTAGTCTTGATTGACAATTCTTTGCCCATCTCATTCATCCACTAGGCTTCCCTTTTTTATCTTACCATTTTTCTTGAATAAATTAGGGAATATCTAAAAATGAGTTTTTGAATACTCTTTTTTTAAATTCTCATCCTTTTTAAGGATAACACTTCTCCTTATATCCAAATCAATTAGACTCTTGAGGCACTTATGAGTGGCAGTTAATACAATGTCAACAGTATCTTCCTTCTTAGATCAGGAATAAAAAAAATTCAATTCTTCCTTCTTTCCTTTTCACCTTTGCATAATTTGATCCCACTTTTCTTTGTCCTCATTGAAAGAATTCAGTATGATCATGATTTTCTTACCATGTAATTAAATAGAGGTTGGGTCTAGATCATCAGCAAAATGCATGATTGTGGCTCTTATCTTATCCTCATATATTTGTTTTACCAGTGTTTGTGCCTCATAAAACTTTGTACTTTCTTCATCCCATCTTTTCCTCACCCCTTCTAGTCTAGTCCTTTGTGCTACTAGTTTATCATTTTCATAATTCAGATCAGCCTCTATAGTAGAGCCAAATGGCATAGGGGGAGGAGGGAATTCAATGATTGGACTAGAGGAAGATGGCTGATTTGGGTCTTGGGATACCATCCTCTATGGAGATGTTTGGACTTATTTTGGTCCTCCTAATTTGGTAATTTTCTTATCCTTCTCCAAGGACTTCATCCTTTCATCATTATAAGCCTTTAGGACTATTTCTAGGTTGATTCATAGGATTTTAATTTCTTCCTCTTTCCTCTCTTCTACCTTTAGACCAAATTTTGTAGACTCCAATGTTAAGCATTCTGCTTCTACCCCTGTAGCTTCTACAACTCTTCTCACTAATAAGCTTCCTATATTCTCAACCTGAGTATCTCCATTATTTTTCTTATTTTCTCTCTTCTTCAGTGACCAATTCACCAATGCACCATGATCTTCAATAAATTTGGGACCCTTTTGCTCATTTTGAGCCTCTTCATATGTAGCACGGATGGTTTTTCTTTCTTTTCTGATTGTATCAAATACTAAAGCATCATCTATATCCCATTCTGGAAGGATAAGGACTCCTTAATTTCTATCTAGTTATCTTCCCTCTTTAGGGGTGATCTTTTCAAACTTAGCCAACATCTCTTGTTTTACTTCATCCTCAATATCATTCTTGTTTTTGTTAGGCTGATTATCTTTCCTTTTCCAAAATTTCTCTTTGAATTCATCAATATGAACTCTCCAAAAGAACTGAACAAATGCCCTAGCTTTCACAAATTTATCATCTGATAAAAACTCATCACTAGCTTGTTTTGTAATGGGATCCAGTACCTTACCAGCAAATTCAGCAAATGTCAAATCCATCTCTGTATGTTTGGGTGCCTCTAACATCCCTTCTTGCATCTCCTGAGATGTTACAAAAAATTTCCCTTCACTTCCCATTTACAATAATTGTTCAACAACTTCTTGTCCATCCATGTGTAAGGGGGATTAGGAAGGGGAGTAAAGACTTTTTTTTTCATTCTTCTTCTTCTTCTTTCCTTTTCCTTTGTGAATCTAATTCCATAGGTATTTTACCCCTTGAAGTGGAGGCTATATCTTCTCTTGGAAACACCATATAGTATCCTTTCTTTTGTTTTAAAACATACTTGCTTGGTGGAATACCTTTATCAGGTATGGATTTGTTCGAAATTGCTTTAGCCCTTTCACTCTCTACTCTTATGACAATTTATTTCTTCTATTTCAAAGCTTACATTATATCTTCAAACATTGTCATTAATGATTCTATCTTCTTTTCCTAAGGTTTGAATTCCTTTAAATGATCATATCCTTTATCAAAGTGATGAACAAAATCTAAGGTCTTCTTGTAGACCAACCACTTTTCCTTCTTCATTTCTTGCTCTTGCAAATTGAACTCATTTCTGATAATATCCTCAGGAAAGTTGAATTGGTGATCCAACACCAAGCACTTGGTTCTCTTCCTAAACATATCACTTATGAACCCCTCAGGGTCAACACATCTTATCACTAAAGTTGCCAAATGATAAGGTGCAAGGTACTTTTGCAGATGCTTCCATCCTCCCTTTGTTATAATAAATTGGTGTACAATTGTGATAGTAGGATAGATGGTCCCCTTTCCTCTTCCTATCAATGCTTCCTCTTGTATTCCACCAATCTGCTTGATTATCTCTCCAATGCCCATTTTGAGAGGGACCTAATATGGAAGTATATTTGGAACACATCTGAAACCATAAACTCTTAAAACTGTTGAAACAGGGTATAGAATGACATCACCCCAATTATGCACTATAGTAATGCTTTAAGAATATTTTTTCAATCTCATTAACTTCAACAAAGATGGATGGATCCTAGGATTATCATAATATAAAAAAGGCCCTAATCCTAGAAGAAAAACACCTATCAAAAGTGATCAAATTGGCATCTTTCCTATCCCATGACATCTATGTACTCCATAATTAGATAGGCATATCTTCATCATCCTTGACCTTCATCAGATCCATCTCCTTTTCAAAATAATCAGCACCCTTAAACATGGACATATGCATTAACATCTGTAACATCTAAAATATTACATTTAAATATGTTTGGAATATGTAGTAGATGTATATTTGAAATGTAGGGGGTAAATAAGATGTTTCCTTTTTATCCTTAGATATACAAATGAGGCATCCAAATTGATTAACCCTAAAGGAAGGATAAATGCATAAATGAATTAATCATTTGGAAATAAGAGCAAAGAGGAAGATCTTAAATACCCATTTTATAGAAGAGAGTGTGTGTTAGGTTTAGATAGATTAAGAATTTTAATTGAAGTGGATAGGAGAAAAGTACTAACCTTGAAATGTTGTAGATTTGAAGAATGTTGTTTTCAGGGGTCTGCACTCAGTTTCTAGAAAATTTGAGAGCGGATGTGGAATAGAAATGTAGAAATGAACAAAACCCAAAAATATTTTTATGTTCTAACACAATTCATATTTTGACCCTCAAGTTAATGTCACCATTGACCCAGAATTTATGATTCCAACCGAGGGTAGAATTGACCTAAAAAGTCTCCGATCGGAAATCTATTCTGGATCCCAAAAAAATTCCAAAAAGGGTATCCAAATCTGCACTCTGATCTATTTTTTTTAACCTATACCTGCAAGAAAAATGGATTTTCTTGTTGGGGGGAGGGGTTAACCTTAGTCAAACCCTGATTTAGGAATTAACCTTGAAATCAATAATTGAAATAAATAATGCTAGAAAGTAGTAGAAGTAAATCTAATAATGAAGCTATGATATTCAATAGATATGAAATTGTATTTTGAATGTAAATAAAGTATGTAAATATAAAATATTGGACTCAATATTAGAAACCATAAACCTCCATGATTGTATGCTTGGAATCCACCTTAAGGAGAGGATGAAAGAGTCTTGAGGATACACAAAGGATCTTGAAGGAATATCACACCACCATGATGGATAAATCTAGGGCTTGAATGTTTGAACCAAATCCCTTCAAAGGCTTGAAAGCTTGAATCCTTGATCTTCAATGGAGAACTTGAATGCTTGAGAGGAAGACTTGAACGCTTTGAAAGCTTGAAAAAATGTATAAAAATGGATGCTTGAACTTTTTTCTTGATGAAATATTTCTTAGAGAGACTTAATTTTATCTTTCATACTTCATATCACTTAGTTAATGGTTAGAGAAAATGAGAGGAGAAGGCTTCCTTATATATGAATCTAGGGAACAATCTTCTAAAGAGGCCTACATAGGAGAATTAAATTCCAATTATTCCTATACCCCTAGGAGAGGACCTATATTAAATATAATTTAATAATCGTCACTTCGGAACCCAAAATAGCAGATCTGAAAGTGGGAAATGAACTTTTAATGACCTCTGGTAGCCGATAGGCTTCCAGATTTGAAAGGGGACCCAAGTCAAGGTCAAGGTTGACCATGACCTAGGTTAGGGTTGAGGTCTTCCTTGACCTAGGTCAAGGTCAACCTTGACCCAAGGAGTCAAAACCCCTAGAAAATATGCCAAATGGGATGGATGGTGTCTAGAGAGGCCCAATCAGGGTCCTAAAAAGACACAGAAGTAGGAGAGGATGCATAAATGAGGGTAAAATATGATGGTGGTAAAAAAACACCCACTAGGGAGGGATAAACATTCTTAACATGGACGTTCTTCCATTTTAAGATGATACATTAAGCCCCCACTTTAGCGGGAGTATGGAAATCGAACATACTCGCGGTAAATTTAGAAGAAAGACTCTGGTGGATCGCAACGAGGTAGATAATAACTTATTCAAGGACATGAGACCCCATACCAAGGATTATAACTCAACATACATGCACAAAGATATGAAAGTAAAGAGAAATCAATCATAGAGAACATACATTACTACATAAGCAAGATAAGAGAAACACTATAGATAACATATCTTCATGATCTAATCCTACTAGCATGAAAGTGAAAGAGAGAAAAGAGATAGTGATTACCTCTCCTAGTAATATTCCCACCTTAACATGAATCACCAAGGAGGGAGAATCCAATAGGATCACCCGTAAACTATGCTTTTTAATTGTAATGTGTCTTCTGACGGCTTTTGAAATATCCATAGATCCACATTCTTGTATCACTATGGAATATAAAATGTGTCTTTTTAGGATTTAGCAACTTATGCATGTTACCTTCCAAGGATTTAGCATATTGTAAAATTGAAAATGTGTATCTCTTTAGGATTTAGCAACTTATGTGCGTTACCTTCCAAGGATTTAGCAAAAATAAAAATAAAAGTAAAAATGTGTGTCTCTTCAGTATTTAGCAACTTATGTGTGTTACCTTCTGAGAATTTAGCATATTGTAAAATGTAAACTATAGTATAAGGAAGACTATATATATTCCCCCCTCCTTATCATGACTACCCACTAGGAAGGATAATGAATAGAAAAGAGGATACCTACTTCACAAGGTAAGGAGATATCCAGCTTAACAACAATATATACTATATCCTTAGCAAAGAGTAGTCACCCTTACCTCTAAGAGAATAAATAATCATGAAATGGATATTTCACATATGGAAAAAGGATCCTCAGAGAGGAATAGATCTTATCATTGAGATCCCAACCATAGAGGAGTGCTTAGGATAAAATATCATCTTCTAAAGAAAAGAGGGACCCAAGATTCGATCATCAAGCCCCCTACAATCAAAAGGAAGAGGAATGAAGGAATGAAGGAATGAAGGAATCAAACTCTAACCCAAAGCAAAGGAAAGATTTTATAAAGAACATAATTTGCAAAATAAAAAAGAGGTGATGACCTAGGACAATCACCTCTCATAAAAGAGGGTATCCATAGCCAAAAGCATAAATATTTATAAGGAAATAATGTTGTATGATAAACAAATGCCACTAAGCTAAGGAAAGTATATCCTTAGATAGAGGAAGAAGATAAATAACTTGCCCCCCAGGGATGAAAGCAAGGGATATATCAAATTATATCAAGAGATGTTTTAGCAAAGAGATATCTTTACAAAAAAAATTTCCTAGAAAAGATATCATGAATGATTATGAGAGAATGTATCATAATAGAAAATTATATGGATAGAATATAGAAAGAATAACTAATTAAATTCAAAACAAAAATACATGCTAAGATCATAATAGATCGTAGAGGATTGGAAGGAAATACCTCTTGCACCCCAGCTAAGAGACAAGAGGATAAAAAAAACATGATCTAATTTATAGAAGAGCGAGAGGAATGCCCTATATCAAAATTATGAAGAAATTGTAATACTGCACGGGAATGAGATATAATTCCTAAAGCAACTCTTTCTCTAACATATAGTTTGAAATTCATGCAATCCGCAAGTAAATGTGTATAACTATAATGAAAAGGAGATTTGTATTTAGAGAGAGCATTTTTTGGAATAGGTTTAAATATTTGTTTCTTAGAATTAATTAACTAGGAATACACTTTCTTAGCCACATCTTGAGGAGTATTAGGGTGATCTAAGGAAGGTGTTAGAAGAAGAACATGAAGAGGAGGATGATAATTAAGGTTAGCCACCTTGAATTGAGAAGGTGGGAAACCTATACCATGTATATATTTTTTAGGAGATTAATGAATCAGGTTTTTAATGCCTTGTTCATTAATACCAAGCCATAAACCCTTATAGCCTTGTTTATCCACCATAGTATATCTGGTAGTGTACATATCTTGTAAATATTCTACAGGAAGAGATTCATTATGGTGTTTAGGAGAAAATGTTGTATATGGTGGAATGATAGGTTTAGAAGAGGTTTCTTATTTTTTACCTTTAATATAATCATGAATCGGATAAGAAGGGGAAGGTAAATGAAATAATTCTTGAACATTTGCATCATGAACCCTAGCTTGAGCCCCATCCTAAGTGTGGGAAGAACTAGGGATAGAAGATGGAGAAATAGAAATAGGAATATTTGGAATTGGATTAGGATTGATAGGATGAGGAATAGAAGGATTAGTAACTAGATTAGGAATGATAGGATTAGTATTAGAAATATTAGTAAATGGTGTATCATCTACCCAATTCTTCACATAATCCAAAAGAGCAATAAGTCCACTACACAAATCCTTAATGAAAGTTTTGAAAGTAGGAAGACTAGTATTAGTTAATCTCAAAATAGCATAAGAAAGTGAAACATGAAGATCAAAAAACATGATGAAATGGATGATACTCTCATATACATCATAAGTACTATAAAGAGATGCTAAAAGAAGCATAATGAGAAAAATAGCCATACCCCAAAGCATCTTAAAGATCTTCATAGCGAATAAAATGTAAGAAATGATTTTTATATTTTTATGAGTATGTAGATTATTTTTGTATTTTAAAATGCAAGAGCATAAAAGAGAACTAATTTATTATTCATGAAAGATATAGTCTCTAAGGAAAAGAGGCAAAGCATCTAACACCAAAAAGAAAGAGTTGTCTATCGCAGGTTCACCAAAATGTAACATCTAAAATATTACATTTAAATATGTTTAGGGTATCTAATAGATGTGTATTTTAAATGTAGGGGGTAAATAATATGTTTCCTTTTTATCTTTAGATATACAAGTGAGGGATCTGAATTGATTAACCCTAAAGGAAGGATCAATGCATAAATGAATCAATCATTTGGAAATAACAGCAAAGAGGAAGATCTTAAATACCTATTTTATAGAAGAGAGTGTGTGTTATATTTTAGATAAATTAAGAATTTTAATTGAAGTGGATAGTAGAAAAGTACTAACCTTAAAATGTTGCAGATATGAAGAATGTTGTTTTCAGGGTTCTACACTCAGTTTCTAGAAAATTTGTGACTAGATCTGGAATAGAAACACAGAAATGAACAAAACCGAGAAATATTTTGATGTTCTGACATAGTTTTGATTTTGACCCTCAAGTCAATGTCACCATTGACCTAGAATTTCCAATTCTGACCTAGGGTAGAATCAACCTAAAAGGTCTGTGACAGGAAAAAAATTTCTAGATCCTAAAAGTTTTCCAAAAAGGGTATCCAAATCTGCACTCCGATCTACTGTTCCAAACCTTTATCTGCAAGAAAAATGGATTTTTTTGTTGGGGGGATAGGTTTGCCTTAGTAAACCCCAATTTAGGAATTAACCTTGAAATTAATAATTGAAATAAATAATGCTAGAAAGTATTAGAATTAAATATAATAATGAAGCTATAATATTCAATAGATATATAATTTTATTTCGAATGTAAACAAGTATGTAAATATGAAAGCTTGGACTCAATATTAGAAACCATAAACCTTCATGATTGTATGCTTGGAATACACCTTAAGGAGAGAATGAAAGATTCTTTAGGATGCACAAAGGATCTTGAAGGAATATCATACCACCATGATGGATAAATCTAGGGCTTGAATGATGAATCTTGAATGTTTGAACCAAATCCCTTCAAAGGCTTGAAAGTTTGAATCCTTGATCTTCAATGGAGAACTTGAATGCTTGAGAGGAAGACTTGAACACTTTGAAAGCTTTAAAAAATGTAGAAAAATGGATACTTGAAATTTTTACTTGATGACTTCTTGCTTAGAGAGACTTAATTTTATCCTTCATACTTCATATCACTTAGTGGATGGTTAGAGAAAATGAGAAGAGAAGGCTTCCTTATATATGAATATAGGGCACAATCTTCTAGAGAGGCCTACATAGGAGAACTAAATTCCAACTAGACTTATACCCCTAGGAGAGGACCTATATTAAATATAGGTTAAGAATCGTCACTTTGGAACCCAAAACAGCCAACTCAGAAGTAGGAAATGAACTTTTAATGACCTCTAACAACCGACAGACTTCCAAATTTTAAAGGGGGACCCAGGTCAAGGTTGAGGTCATCCTTGACCCAGGGAGTCAGAACCCCTGGAAAATATACCATATGGGATGGATGGTGCCCGGAGAGGCCCAATTAGGGTCCTAAATAGACATAGAAGTAGGAGAGGATCCAAAAATGAGGGGACAATATGATGGTTGTAAAAAGTACCTCCTAAGGAGGGATAAACATTCTTAACATGGAAGTGCTTCCATTTTAAGATGATACAACATCAAATACCAACCAAATGGTTTGGCTACCTTTTCATTCTTGACTCCTACTAAACCATGGTTAATCAAATCAACAACATATGAAGCAAAGTCATAAATAATGGCCAGGTGAGGATGGAGAATCTGTACCATCATAAAAATGTACTGAATTGGAATTTATTTTTCTTCATCATCCCCAAAGATTTGACTTAGGGAACTATATACACCTCTAGATTTTGCGGTAAAATAATCCAATTTGAGTGGTTGAGGTGTACTAGGTCCTACTAAAATCAAATCCCCTACCTTGTTGAAAAATTATTTCAAGGGTCCACCTCTGAGATAATTCCTTTCGGCCTTATATACCTCCTTTAATTGATCAAAATCAATTTGGTCTGTTTGAATCTTGAGATTATTTAATTGAAAAACTTCTCTTATTTCCTCAGCTGTGACATTTATTAATACCTATCCATTTTTGTCTCTTACCACCCTCACTACACTATCATATGTTTCTGCTATTTGGATCAGCAAATCAATGTCCATAAAGACTCCAGGGACTACCAATTTACCCACATCAAACTGCCATATGTTGTTGTTAGGTAAAAATGCATTTCTTTGGCTGAAAGCCACCTTAAATAATCCTAAATTAGGCATAATAATATTTAGATCCCTAACCCATCTATCCCTATCTTATAAACCCTCCCCAAATTTTAAAAAAGGGTGTTTTGGAGCCATTTCTTTAAGTTTGGTGGTATCATTTGTTGATCTGACCAGTTGTTGCAGAAGATCATCGCAAACATTTATTTCCTGGTAGTCTATTTCTCTAGTGACCTCTCTTCTGGGTGTCATTTCTAAATTAGGGTTTTAATTTAGAAAAATTCAACTTCACACAATTCCTACTCCCTTTATAATATCAAAACCCTACTGAAAAACAAGTTCAATACTTCAAAATGGAGCAACAGAGCAACTTACTCATTCTACACAAGTTGAAAATCGGATAGAGATTACTTCAATTCAGCTCTGCTTCAATCACTTTAGTGATTATGGCATTCAAAAACTTGAGTGAATGATCATATAGACAATCCCATCACTTCCCAGCATTTAATTTTAGTTGAGATGGCCACATGTTATGCCATTACTTCCGCTTAATTTGAAGTTTCGCAGTCCAACGGTTCTGAAACTTTATTTCACCAGTTTAAAACATAGTCATTGATCTTAACACTTTCCTCTCAAATCCTATGGCCAGAAATAGCTAACAACAACTTCCATCATCTTTGAAATGCATCAACAAGGTGCAATGCCTTGATTACTAGATCTCGATCACTTTTTGCCTTAGAATTTATGCCTACCATTAGATCTTTTTAGAGTTGACAATGCTTTACTTTCCTTTATCTCTAGTAGGTGTTGGAAACACTGAGAGGGGGGGGGTGAATCAGTGTTTAGCTAATTCAGCTACTTTAAACATAAATCAATTATATATCACTTGAATATTAACACAAGATCACATAACACATAATATGATTATGGGGAAACCTTGATTAGAGGAAAACCCCGGTAGGAATTAGTACCCACAAATATTGCACTAGTATAATGAACCTATTAAAGTTCCTTTGCCCTATTAGGAGCAGTCTTTACAATACAAGTACAATGACCTAGTTAAAGGCCTGACCCTGTTAGGATTCTTTTACAAACAACTCTGTTAGGGGTGAGGACTCACTGTCCAAGAGCTCACTGCTCAATGAGAAAGAAGGCTACAACCTCCTGAGAATAGATATGCACTATATCAAAAGTGAACTATTTTATATGACATAGACATCTGATCAGTTCTGGTTATGTGCTTATTCTCTTATCATCTTTAAGGGCTCTATCTCATACTGACATCTTTATATTTCTCTTCTATGTCTCTCCTCTGCATATTTCTTCGACACTTCAAATATATCTTTACATTGCATATATATATATGTTTATGCCTGAATAGACATGACTATAAAGAAGACCTTAGTCAGCCCAAAAACAACATTCAAAATGCTTCCAAACAAATTGGCTTAAGCATGTTTACAACAATGTTTAATACATGATTACAAACTTATTACAATACATTCTTATCCTTTACATAACAAAAGTTTACACGCTAATCAAAAACCTGAAGTCAGCTCCATACTCTGTATTCTCGACTGCTAGTGTACTTGTTCTTTCTGTAACTTGTCTTGTGATGTGTTATTATGTATCCTACAAGTATACTACACACAAACACTCAATAACTCATTATATCCAAGGTTAGTAAGATCAATTCAATGAAAAACATAGAAAACCTTGAGAAATTGAATTATTGCTTCCTAGTAATGAAGATTCTATTCTAAATTGTAAATTGCTCTTAGATTAAGCATGTTAGATCATAGAATGACAATCATGAAATGGAAGATTCATTGTAAAAATGCCTAAAATGCTCAAGAACATGTTCAATTATGCACAATTTTGATCAAATTATACAAATGAACTAGATTAGCATGCTAAAAATGATGAACTAGATAGCTAAAACCAAATTGACATTATATTTATGCTTTTAATTCTATTCTCCTATATCAAATAAGCTTAGAATGGCTTCCTTTTATAGATAATTCTTAGAGGGAAATATTCAAATTTTAATTTTAATTAAGTGGTTGAGATACATCCATTGAGGGATGGTTGAGATTGAAACTTGCTTGATCCAAGTGATTACCCCCTATTGGTTAGAGGCTTTTATCTTTGAGAAATGTTGAAGCAATATTAATTATTTGATTTAATTAATTCCTTTTAATTGATTTCTTTAGCCATGTATTTAATTTTTTGATTTGATTTAATTCATTCAAGGTTAATTAAAGAATTAATGGCTTTTGATAGATGTCTCTTCATGAGTGATCTTGGATTGTTGATTTTTGATGAATTATATACTTAAACTGATCTAGTTTAATTATATAATTTTGATTAGCTTGATATTGGTAATCTTGATTAGGACCTGGAGGACTTAATTGTAGATTAGGGCTTTTGAGCTTATCAAACTATTTTTAGGTGATTACATTTTCCCCTCTTTGAATTGATATGCGGTCAGCATGTTGATTCAAAGAACATCTAGTTTTGATTAGCAATTAAATAGATGGATATAAAGCAATACAACTACTCTTGATTAGAAACCGATTCTAAACTTGATTGAACAAAATACGATTAAAGTTGTTGGAGATTTTTGATTACTGAAAGAGCAGTGTATCAGCCAGGATATCAATTTGATGTGAAGCGATGAAACTGATCACCTGTCTGGTTGTTGAGGATAATAACACCTAATCAATTTGATATGAAGCGATGAAATTGATTATTGTTAGAATGATGTCTAAAATCTTGATCAATATTATTTTTTCATGATGCGATGAAACTGATACCTCCAAAACATAGTTCAGAATAATTGACTAGACAACCAGTTTGATGTGATACGATGAAATTGATTTCTAGCAAAAATTTGAACAAATGATCAATTTGATGTGATGCATTGAAACTAATCACTATTTGAAATTTCAATGGTTTTAGCTGTAGATACTATCAATTTGATGCGATACCTTGAAATTGATATATCTACTGATGTTCAGAACTTGCATTTGATAAGAGTGAGAAATTTGATATAAAGTGATGAAATCACTTGTTCCCCTTTTGATATTGTTGAGACTGATTTGATACCTGATGAAGATTCTCCAACTACGTTGAAGTTGATTCATTTGATCACTTGCAGAGTCAAGTTAGATTTCTAACAATGACCCAATTGTTTGAAAAAAAATGGTATTACCATCGCTTGACTAGATGTGATTGATGATGCCCCCTTGGAATCAAAATGGACATGAAATTGGGTTGATTTCCAGATAAAAACATCTGGATGAGAATTATTAGCTTGGAATGAAGATTTTGATTCCAATAGAAAAGATAGTGGTCAGAACCACAAAAATACTACTTTTCGTTTGGTTGAAATCGGACTCCGTAGGACAAAGTTAGAGCAAAAATGTGCAATAGACCAAGAATAGTTTGTGGCTAAAAAATTTGAAATTAACTACAAAAAAATGAGATTAATATAGGGTAATAATTCAAAATTAATATTCATTTGAACTATTCACTGATAGAGATTTGTAGAGCTCAGAGTGAAGATGCCAATTCCTATGGAGGATCACTGATTCAAGATTGTCCGACGACACTAGAGACCTGCCCACTACCCGCTAGTGGTATGTCGTTGAAATCCTTCTTTTGAAAATTTGAATTTCGTACATCTTCTTGCTTTCTTTTTGAATTTTTTATTTGATTTCTTTACATTATCACTTTCGGTTAATGAAATATCGTATCACGTCAATTTTATCATTTCCTGTCTTTTCTACATTGTTTGCTATTGTTATTTCATTGTTTACCATTTAGAGTCATTTCTGGTATTTGTTTTAGTGTTTCCTATATTTCCGGTATTGTCTCCGAAACATTGTATCGTTTACGGTTAAAGAAATATCATTTTTAGTAAAATATCATTTGTAGCTCCTAAAATATTGTCTCTGGGATAGTGAGCCCAAAATGCAGAGTTTAAGTCTTAAACTATAGAAAATTTGAATGCCTTAGTCAATCTGTCCTTATTAAAATAGTTAACTACTGAACATATGTTCTTTTCACCTCCCTGTTTGCCCCAATTCTGATTCTGCAATTTTTTTATCCTTTTGTAGAGAGATCTTGGCACCTTATAGACACAAGCACCCTATCCCCATGTATTGTCTTTGACTGATCAACTATCAGTAGAGGATCATCGAGATGTATTCCGATGTGGGCTGTGATACCTTTTAGATATCCCTGAGTATACAGTAAACTACAGTTTACTAATTGCTTTGATAGAGAGCTAGCACTCAGAACATAATATGTTCCACCTACCCACTGGTGAGATTATAGTGACACCAGAGGACGTATGGCATATTTTGCGCATACCTTTTATGGGTGAGTTGCCTATTATGATCCTATAGGACAAGCATGTATGGATGTCTGTATCTGAGTCTTTCAGGATCCCTTAGTTGTAGAGTGCCAAATTACCTGGGAGAGATTAGAGAGACAAGGCCTTGCATTGCCCAGAGTATTAGTAGGCCTCATTGGTGGATTCCTTGTTCTTGATTGGAGTGCACATGGTTTTTCAGTTGGATGGGGTAGATGTTTAGAGGATTTGATGTAGAGTCCTCGTAAACTAGCCTGGGGTACTTGTCTTCTTGCCCACTTGTATGATGATTTGCACTAGGTGGTTTATCATCATGATAAATCATTTTCCATAGGATTGATATTATTACAGATATGGACCTAGGAGCACATCCCTGTTACATGGCCAGTAATGAATAGAGCTCGACAGAATGGACTACCTTATATATATATGTATTCTAGAGATATGGTGTAGCCCCGCCTGGGAGATCTAGAGTACTAGAGACGAGATTTAAATGATATGACAATTATTATCTAGTGTCCTTACTTAGATTGTGAGGAGTGGAGGAGCAACAGATGAGAGATGACCTTTGTTTGTACCAAGAGATACCTAATTGGCTAGACTATGTATATTATTGAGAGATTCATGGTTACTCATGTATTTCGACAGTATGGCATGGTACAACCTATGCCCCAGGGTATGGCAGCATATGCTAGGAACCGAGATGAGCAGACATAGTGGGGACCCTGGTTGGTTTATGAGCATGCTATACTTGATCATTAGTGATTAGCACCGATGATATGGACCTTGGCTCTAGATGTTATAGATGCGGGTATGACTCCTGATTTCACCGCATATTTTGCACATCCATTCCCTCAGTTGACCTCTCCTGATGAGGCAGTACCAGCTATGGTAGATGAGGGTGATGACAGAGGAGATGATGACAGATGTGGTGGGTCTATTAGAGCTCCTTCTCGTAGACTATCCAGTAGTAGTGATGATAGTGCTAGTAGAGGTCATGGTCATCAACAGAGACAATTCAAGATTTATATTGGAGGACCTACCCCACCAGCAGCTACACAGGCACCTGCTTCTTCTCAAATACCGATTATAGGATAGGTTCTTGCATCTTCTCAGATACCTTCTTCCTCTCAAATTCCATCTTCTTCCCAGATTCCATCTTCTTCTTAGATTCTTATTACACAGGTTGCCTCAGCATAGGTGTTTGCTTCCACCTGAGTGACTACTTCACGGGTGCCTCCACAGGTGATAGTTACTAGATTAGTTAGTACAGGTATTCAGCCAGGTGCACAAGTTATGACATAGATGAGTACTCCTCCTCAGTCTAGTATAGGTCCTACAGTTCCTTCGTACAGGTACCAAGACTGAGACCTACAGGTGTACCAATATAGGGTACAGCAAATGCAGCAGTGATTGCATGTCTCTGTAGAAAGAGGGGCCAGTTACAGACTCATATAGCAGTGTTACAGGCTCAGCTAGCTGACAATGATAGAGCTTTAGATGTTGCACAAAGAGATGCTACAGCACAGCGTAGTAGAGCATCTTATTATTAGGCTGCATATTTTTTAGCGGTACCAGATCCTGCTACTAGAGTCACTCCTTTTTCACGATTTGTAGCACAGTCAAAGGGTGGTGGACCTAGTAGATCAGATGCTCCTCCTCATGGACCACCAAGGGATGACACAGCCAGTTCATCTTGATTGATTATGAGCTATTGATCTGAATTTTTGATGATGATGTATTGATGTATATGTGATCTAGCACCATTTTTGCTCAGTTTTTGGATGATGTATCTCATGGACATTATTTGATATATGATGACAGTCTCATGTTTTGATCTCATTATATCTTGTATCACTGACATTTTATGCTTTATGAGATGATTATGATTATGCTATGATTACACTCTTTTATCTTAGTATGCTTTGGATATATGCATGTCATTTTTTTTGTTTTTGATGCATAAATATGATGTTATCTTAATGCTATGGATGCATATGTATGAAATTTAATGTTTATGCAATGAAGAAGCAAAATGATGATTTTTATGTCAGTGATGTAAAATACTCAATCATAAGAGAAATGATATCTTTAAATGTTTGAAATTTGTCTTTCCCTCTTTTGAATATGTGTTATGATAGCCTTTCTTAGCATTACTTGATATAAAAGATATGCAACTCCTAAAATAAAATGCAATTCTAAAATGCAAATGCAGATGCAGCTTCCATTTTCATGTCACTCATTTTATGCTTTTGTTTCATCATTGAGCTTTTTGTGTACCTCATTTTTGACACAACCAACACTGATATACAAGTAATCATGTTAGTATGAATATCACTTTTCTTGGATATAAGTACATACAATCATCACTAGTGCTTAGGTGAGTATGATAATTTGAATATGACTTATGTAAAAATGTTTGATTTTAGTACAACCACCATGAATAATTAATTTATTCTAACGATATGAATACTAAATTGAGCTTAATTTTGATATTGCAATATGACACAAGCATCAAGATATAGCAGATAATGATGTCCTAAGTATCAATTGTGTTAACAAACACATATCAAATAAAAGAAAAAACATACCATGTGCTTTCTTCAATGTTCTAGTACAAAGACTCATGGAACATTTTTAGAAATATGATAATCAACAATTGATAAAAGATAGAAACCCAAAATAACATAAGTGTTTGCTTTGGTCTCAGAATCATAGTCATTCATGTAGCTTTAATTTTGTCATCATAGACCTTGTCAAAAACCCATGTCAATCACAAGAAGAAATCAAAGAAAATATCATGCCCCTGTCTTTATGTTTCTAACTCAGTAGCGTATCATTGAAACATTCGAGAGAAGTATAAAAATAAAAAATATAATAAAGAACAAACAGTCATGCAAAGAAAAGTATCCCAACTCCTTCAGTGTGTCTTCTAGTACAAATACATCATAGAGTTACTTAGGAGTCAAAATTCATGCAAGCATAGGATAATACTGATCATTTTTGTGCCTGTGATTCTGATTGATAGATTTGATATGATCGTGTTGATAACACGATGAGTGTTTAAGAAACACTATTTTGGTTTGTTGATATGAGATGTGACTTGATCAGTGGTATTGAAAAATACCTTTGTTTGGTTGTTTAATTGGAGTGGTGTTGACAAACACTTTTGATTGATTGATGTGGTATTGAGAAATACCGTTGGTGAATTGCTTGCCTTGGAATAGTGTTTGAAAGGATAATATTAGATTTCAAACCATGGTAAAGTGATGGATAAATGATAGAGTCAACTAGCTTGTAATGCATCTGTTAGAATTAATCTTTCCTTGGTATGTATGTAATTAAAAGATATACCAAGGTCATGTCTTATATTTGTAATTTCTTTAATAAGGAAATTTAGATATTCCTCCTTAAGAGGATTCCTACACATGGCACACACCAAATGTGAATGTGGCACACATAGAGTATGGGAGTTACATGCAAACTCCTCCACTCATCTCTACTTAAGAGATGGCTCTCACACACAAGTCAAGGTTCTAGGGTTCTCATAGGGATTCTAAGTTGGATTTCTTTTCTCTTCTCTCATTCTCATTCTTTTAATATTGTAATGAGCTTATTGCTCTCATTATTTAGGCTTTGAGCCATATTCCTATTGTTCACAAGGGGTTTTTCTTGCTTTTCCCCTTTCAAATCCTTGTGTTCTTTCCATGGTTCTTGGAGCATTTTGGTAAACTATTGGTTGATCAATTGAAGAAATCTCTCTCTCTCTCTCTCTCTCTCTCTCTCTCTCTCTCTCTCAGTATTTTGGTAAAATATTTTCCTATGCATACTCTCTTGGATTCTTTCCTTCTTATTTTCATTATTTTCTTTATAAATCTAACATGGTATCAGAGCTATTTTAATCCTTGTTTGAGTGTTGCATGCAGGAATAGTTGAAAGATATCTTCGTTGAGGAGAAGACATCAGTTTTTTGTTAATCTAACTCTTGTTTGCAGGGATTTTCTTCATTCTTTTTACAAATCTAATTCTATTCATATCTATTTCAAGTTCTTTTTAAAGTACTAATCAATCCCTCTGTCGGGCAACCGCAAGGGATTTCAAATTTTTTTTCTCTCTAACAATCCGCAGGCTTTATCTTTTTTTTTTTTTTTTT